>SNQJ01S0005295.1:8948-30119 GCA_010110895.2 Picea sitchensis | reverse complement strand
AATTAAATGATGATTTGAAGCATTTATTGAGCAAATTGTTGATTGAATACATTATAGGCTTAGTCATCTTGATAGATATTGATGAATTGATGCTCTTTCATAGCTAATTGACAAAACGTTGACTTCATTTGTATCTATTGCTTTACATTTCTTATTAAATAATAGCAGATAGTTATTGAAGTACTAACCCTTTGAGTTACAACATGCATATATTGTATTGTTGTTGTCTTGTTCCGAGCAGGTGTTTTCAATTGGGCATACACTTCATTATTGGTTGTTTAGCTGGACTATCTGACTTAGGTGGTAACCTGTGAGGAGGAAACTTTAATCTTGATTTATATCTTAGCCTCTTCAAAGCCCCAGGTTGTCGGGGACGTCTCCCCTGGGCTAACCTCCCTAAACAGAAAGAACCTCCCCATTGAGGTGACATTGGGTGGGGAAGGTTCCTGTTATGCCAGTTTGATCTCTATCCTTCAACCTATAACCTAAACTACAAACTGTGCGATAACAAATGGTATTAACAACAACCATGAAGTGCATTAGACAGGTGAACATGATCTTCAATCAAGGAATAGAGAAAGTGAGTCATGGTTATACTTTCTAGGATGTATTTGCAAAAAAACATCGAAAAAATACAGAAAATTCAATTTTGGGATGTTCAAGTAAAATTATTGTATTGTCCACTTCACCGTAAGTATAACAACGATGAATTTTAATTTTAATTTTCTGTGGTTGATATCATAGTTCCATTGGAATTCACATAGCATATATAATTTTATTTCAAAATATTTCTGAAGATGAATTTTGGTAATTTCATCGATCAAGTAAAAGTGCTAAAATGAGCTACATATTACATTTGCTTCATAGAGCTTACATTAAAAGGCAAAGAAGGTCTTGTATATTCTTTAATATCATAGAAACACCGCACCGCAAGTATAACAACGACGAATTTTAATTTGAATTTTATGTGGTTGATATCATAGTTCCATTGGACTTCACATAACATATATCCTTTTATTTCAAAATATTTCTGAATATGAATTTTGGTAATTTCATCGATCAAGTAAAAGTGATAAAATGAGCTACATATTACATTTGTTTCACAGATCTTACATTAAAAGCAAAAATAGGTCTTGTATATTCTTTAAGATCATAGAAAACCTGCTAAGATCCTAAATGTATCATCCATCCATAATTCAAAAATCGGGCCCATGAGAACCTTGAACTACAGCACGAAAGCACATGAACAAAAGTGTGCCAAACACAAGACAGGACAAAATCAACGGAGATTGGGCATTATATCCCATCTATAACCAAATCCCCAAATGGGCACCAAGAAATTTTCCGATTACTATATTACAATGAAGCAAGATCACTATGAACATTTGCTTCTGATAGTACTATGAACCAAGACCACGTTGACCTAGAAATGTTCTAACGTTACTAGTTCTGGAAAAGAGTGTCGTCATTTAAGTTAATGGAGTTTGAACAATGCCAAATTTGCAATATTATTGAAAATGCCTGATGGTTCCATTAAGAGGAGCAAGCCATTTTGACAGCTCAAAGGATGAACATGATTTATTCACAGTTGGATACTTTGTATGAGGTCTATCCTCATGCTTCTCATTCCTGGACTGAACAATCTTATGCGCTTCCAGTTCAGTTTTATAAATACATGAATTTTCAAAACAATATAGATTCAATTATATAATATAGTATAAAAAAAATGAAAAAAAAAAAACTTGTTTTTATATACATTGGTTTTAAACAAATTTATTATAAAAATTTTGTGTAAAAAAACATATTTTCCTTCCCATTTTTTTGAACTAACATAGTATATATAGAAAACTTTAACATCAAAGCTAAAACATAATACAATAAATTGTTGTTATATATCAAATTCAAATTCAGTGTAAAAAAAGAGTTATGTGAATCTAATTTAAAGATCATAATAAAAAATTGTGAAAAAATAAAAGTGTACATCATATTAAAATCACAAGTGAAGAAACAAAAATAAAGTAAATTAGGTTAACAAATATGGAATTCAAAAATCCAGAAATGCATGTACTGAAGTATCAAATTTGGAGTTAAAGAAAGGAGATTACCACAGATTCAAGGTCAAAGAAAGAAAACTTAGAAAAAAGTAGATAATTTAATGAAAAATACTAAATATTTTAATTTAATAAAATTTAATATCAACATTAAATACTAAAATTATTTAAAGATTCAGGTATACTAAGAATATATCAAATTTGGAGCTTATAAAAGGAGATTACCATGCATTCAAGGTCTAGGAAAGGAACCTTTGAAAAAAGTGGAGATTTTAATGGAAAATGCTAAAACTTTAAATAAATCAAATTTAATGCTACTTTATATATAAGAATTCAAAGATCCACTTGCATATATCAGTCGAGATATTCGACTAATTTTCTTCCCTCAGTGGAATGGGAACGAGTAAATATATGATATGGTGGATTCATTTATATATATATATATATATGATGATGATGATGATGATGATGATTAACGTCCACTAAGATTGAATTGGTCTACCAGTCCTTAAGAGGGTAAGTGATTACTTGCGAGAGAATTTTTCCAAGATCACCATAGTTTTGTTGAGTTAAGAGGTTAGGAAGGTTGGTAATGTGACAAATATTTTGAAAATAAGATCTAATCTGAGTATAGGATGGACAATCTAAGAGAAAATGATTTTCATCTTCAACCTTCTTAGTGTCACAAAGGTGATACACTCTTTCATCTCATGGCGTTTTAGGAATTGACCAGCACCCAGTTTCACTATGGAGCTCGTGAGAATTTGTTCTTATCTTAGCAATGCTTATTTTTTTCTTTACACTTGTCAAAATAGATAGATAATTTTGATCTTCTAGATTAGGGTTGATTACATCCTTATAATACCTTAATTTTATTTTTTCCTCTAACTCTTTACCACACCACATTTTCTCCTTAAATTTTGATTTGACGATTTTTTTAATAGTATCTTTATTCTGCAAAATGGTGTCTTCCATGATTCCCCAATAGTTTAGCCAAGACCAGGAATCTTTATGCCATCCTCACTTGAGTCAATGGTGTTTATGACTCGATTTTGAAGCAATTTTAGGAAGCGTCTTGTCTTCCATGAACTGTTTAACTTTTTCTTATACATTAGGTATCTAGTCATAGTCATGCTCTCAATGAGAGAGAGGTTTTTTTCTAAGAGGAGGATGGGATAGGGCGTATTTCATTTAATTTTGAGATTATATGTTATAAAATTATTTTGTATTTGCTCTATCTTTCTCCAGGATTCACGAGAGATACTACATGCCAAGACTTCACACCCATAAATAATATAAGGTGTAACAAGAGTCTCAAAGAGGAGTTTCTTCTTATCCCAACTCCAAAGATCAGTTGATTTACAATTGTTTTCAAGACCATAATAATCTTTCCATCCCCCAATAATCATTTTCTCAATTCTATAATTCCAGTTGAGCTTGTGGTGAATATCAATTCCAAGATATTTTTATGAAGTCACTTCCTCCAAGTTGTTGTTGTCATATACAAATGTATCATAAGTGATCTTATTGGATTTAATAATCATGACCTTAGTCTTATCAGTATTAAAAGTCATACCCATATTGGAGCAAAATCCTTGAGGATTCTTAGTTGGTTTTAAATATCATGGGGACTCCTTGCCATAAGAATGATATCATTGGCATAAAGAAGAAGATTGATGACTATACTAGTGAGAGTAGGTCTGACACAACCTATTTTTTCCAAGCAATGTTCTAACTTGTCAATGTATATGCCAAAAATGGTAGGGGATAACAAACAACCTTGTTTGACTCCAATATTGCAGTTAATCTCTTTTGACCAACTCTTAGTTTTTTTAAACTTAGCAATAACATTCTCATACATCCTTATTTCAGCAACCCTCAACTTGAGAGGCACTTTTATCTCTTCCAGCCTATTCCAAAGGTTTTTCATAGGAACCATGTCAAAATATTTTCTAAAGTCAACAAAACAACAAAAAATATTGGTTTTAGTATTGCGGAACTCCTATGCAATGATCCAAAGGTAACAAGATGGTCCACAGTTGAATGATATCTCCTAAACTCAGCCTTGTCTTTAGCTCTTTTACCATGAATTTCTAGCCAAAGGCTAATCTTATTTTCTAAAATAATTCCACAAAGCTTGGCTAAAATCAGGCTAATCATAATGGTCATATAATTAGAGGGAATGTTTCTATCCCCATTTTTAAAAATAGGAACAATTAGGCTTTGCATCCAGGGTTTAGGGAAACCCTGCTTGACTGCTAAATTAAATATTTTTTTTATGTGAGGGATAAGGATAGGCCCTCCGATTTTAAAAATTTCAGCTTGGTGTCCTTCAATGTCCTTAGCTTTCCCATTTGCAAGCCGCTTAACCCCAAACTCTATGTCATCTAAAGAAAAAACTCCATCCTTTGTAGGGACAATAGGAATGGTGTCCATGGAATTAGGGAACTCGTAAATACTTTTACGGTAGGAATTCCAGTCCCTTAAGGGAATCCTATTATTTTCTTTAGTATTGCAGTTTAGAATTTGGCTCCAGAACTTCTTAGGATCCAGCTTATATAGTTGTGAAAGTTGCTCTTGCCTTTTATTGATACAATACATTTTTTCCCTTTTAATTAAGGATTTGTACGTATTGATCTTATCGAGTTTTAAGGACTCATTAGAAGCATCCTTAATGGATTTCCTAGCAATTTTGCATGTTGGTCGTTTTATTATTTTTTTACAAGACACCTTGAAAGAGAACTTGTTAATAAAACTGGAAATGGTAGTTATATATATATGGAAGAAAAAAAATTAAGATAAAGAAAGGAATGATAGAAATTGTCATATGAATATACATATGGAAGAAAAGAAATTAAGATAAAGAAAGGAATGGGATGAGTAGCTAAAACCAAACCAACCTAGTGCAGAAAGAGACTTAAAAGAATTATATGATCCTTTATGTTTTTAACTGTTAAATAAATACAAAATAGGGGACTCTCCCTTTTGAAGAGATTTACAAGCAGGGCAAATTCTATCATTAAAAATTGAAAAATTATATATTGAAATAGAAAGTTCATTTTACAAAATGATATCATTAACAATTTGACTTAAGATGTTTTTAGATTGATTTAAAAAAAATTAAAATCTTTGCACAGAATTTTCTTCGCAATAACGAAGATGAAAAATGAGCATAGAGTTAAAATAATATATTTAAATCTTAAAATCTGATTGCTCAAAAAGGAAGATGACAAACTAAAATGGGGAATTTCCATACAAATGAGCACACAATTAAAATAATATATTTAAATATTTAAAGATGATTCCTAAAAAAGGAAATGGTGACAAGGATAATGTTTAAGTTACTGTTAAGAATCTAAATATTCAAGCTATAATCTGAGCAACAATTATATTGCAAGATGCGGACCCAATGGGAAAGAGGCAAGCCTACAAGCTCGAATCTAAATATTCAAGTTATAATATGCAGTTGTATTTCAAGATGGGGATCTGGAAGTAAAGAGACAAGCCTACAAACTTGAATATAAATATTCAAGATATAATTTGAGGAGCAATTATATTTCAAGATGGGGACCCAGAAACAAAGAGGAAAGCGTAGAAACTCTTAAAGAAAGATAAAAAAAAAACTATATCTACCATAGAGTTTGAATAAGAGAAAGATCAAGTGATAAACACTATCTCGTGCCCCAACCTGAGCGCCAAAATGATCAATAGAATGTGTAGTGAGTCATGGTGGGATACATCATGCATGTCGTCGACGTATGGATTGTGGCAGCAACTCAACAACTCTATTCAATTTCATCCTCCCACACAAAGAACAAAGAAAGGTGTGTTGTGTATGTTGTTGATCACTCTACACAATTTCTATTTCAAAGAAACCCTTTGGTAGCCTCAAGAATTTTTACTCACCCACGAAGGATCTAGCCAAGAGGATGAGGAGAAAGACAATAGAATGCACCGATTTAAGCAACATTGCACCAAACTGAGCGTAGATATTTATTAATATTTCAAATCATAAAAAAGAACTTAGTTGTCTCCGAGTTTCGCACCGTCTTAAAGATCAAAACATATGTCTTAATTATATGGAAGGGAGTCGACTAATATAGTCAACCGCCATTGCCACCGTGTGGAATATTCCCCCCATGTAATAAAAATACACGAACCTCAATAATAATGTGAGGAAGATGTGGCCCATGTAATAAAAGCACATCAATGTATTGTATCCATGAATGTTAGACTTATGATTGATCTGTGTCACCGAATATTTTTAATTGAAAACCAGAGAAGACGACATCACCTCTATGGTATTTTCAGTCATGGTATAATAGTTCAAAGGTGATGATAGAGGTGGTTTCAAAGTACTGTACAGATGAAGGAAAATGGTGGTTTTTCAAAACTTGTCAACATGTTGATAGGTATTCTACAAAAGCTAACACTAAGATATGCCTTCAACATAATAATAACTTTAATTAGTCATGAATTATAAAAATTCTATGTCATTTTTTAATTTAATATTAATAACTTTGGTTACTCTTAGAATGCAAAAATAACTTTTTACCTATCCTTTCCCCTGTGTATAGAATATATTTAAACTTAAATGGTACTAGTGTACACGAATACTTTTTACACTTGCATTATGTCATTTACGAAAAACTTGTATTGTTCTTATTTACTCAACATGTAAAAGTGACGATATAACATTGATATTCTTCTTGTAAAGACAAATCAATTCCCTACGTTCTGGAATACTTTACTCTAGGAGAATAACATTATGATCTTTGATATTCACCTTTTCTCATGAGAGGTTAACATCTCATTTTAATCTTCAGATATAAATTCATTTTATAGTGATATGAAATGATGTACATGGAACAATAACTTTTCTTCTCCTCAGTTAAACAAATTCTGATGAATAAAGTGATTTCTAGTATCATTTTAGTACAAATAATAATGGTTTGTGGTCTGCATAAGGGCACAATTTGAGGCTTATTACTCCATTTCTTAGCAATTTTTATGCTCATTTCTGATCCTGAATTCCTGTCAAATATTAAATGCATTAACGCCACACTAAATGTGTCTTTGTTCTGAGGGTTTCAACATAGTCTGGTTCATTGCATAGTTTTATAAGTTGTTCATAACTAATGACACACTAAAACATGCCTTTGTTTTGAGGGTTTCAGCATAGTCTGGTTCATTGCATAGTTTTATAAGTTGTTCATATTGGCAATCGTCCATTTCTTGTACTTCTTGAATTATGCAGAGGCAAGGACTAGCTTCTTTGTAGCTAATTCCCTTGTTTGTATTTAGTGTTGATTAGTTAATCCTACAAAGTAGGTCCTATTAATACTATGTTTTATCTTATTACTTGATTATCATGATTTGATGTCGAACACTGAGAGGAGCCTATGAAACCCTAGCGAAACCCTAACAGTACTATGTATGATCCGCTCCTCTTGCAGTTGAAATGGTTGCACGAGATGCGTCAGACTGAACAGATACATCACAGCTGACAGTACAGGATGAGCCCAGAGGGGGGACCCTCATACAGGAATGTGGTAGCAAACAATAGAGTTGGACTGTGTGCCAGAGGCCTACTTTTGAGCCACTTGGACTGTGTGCCAGAGGCCTACTTTTGAGCCACTGTTGCACCTAAGAGAGCAACTCCTGGCCAAAGAGCATGGATTCAACAAAGCAATGGATGTGGAGCCAAGCACGTCTCATACAAAGGCATTTCGAGGATGGGAACCAGGAAAATGCCTTCCCCAATTTGATAAGCTTCCAAGATATATCATAAGCTCAACTAGGGTTGGGGAACACACTCAGTTCATGCATGAGCATGCCCTCATAGGCAAGTTCTTGGGTCTCTAGCCTTCAGAACGGGATCTTCTGAGATGGATCAAGGACTGGTGGAACCCCAAGGGAGATTACGAAGTTCATCTCAATTCCAAGAGGTTTTTCATGATCATCCTTTACAATATGGAAGACAAGGATAGAAATTTTGATAATGGGCCATACTTCTACAACTCAGCAGGGTTATTTCTTCAATTCTAGATGGACTGCTTCATCCCCGAGAAAGAATACTTCACAATGGCTCCAATATGGATTAGGCTATACTCCTTGCCACATGAATTCTGGTTGGAGGAAATCCTAATGGGTATAGGAAATATTGTGGGATGATATTTTAAATCCTCGAAAGCCACAAAGAAAAGGAAAAACACCTCCTACACTTGGATCTGTGTCTACATGGACATTTCAAATGATTTATCAGGCTGAGTAACCCTAGAGTATTAGGATGAAGACTAGAATCAAACAATGGACTATGAGCACATTCCCTTCCTTTGCAGGAAGTGTCATGAGCATGGCCACCTCTTTTGGGACTGTCCCTTGAATGCCCAGATTCCCAAAGATGGAGAGGGGAAGAAAAATAATGGCTTCACCATGGTCACAGGCAGGAAACGATACCCACCCATGAAGAAGAATCAAGACAACACTCTGAAAATACCCACTAAGAACTCTTATTAAATTCTTAATCAACTTCCTTGAGAAGAAGAGGTAGGAGACCCGCACAAAAAATACAACCAGAAGAAAGAAAAAGGAAAAGCCATGGACCAAACATAAAAATGCAAAGAATACCACCAAGGGGATAAGTCGGATGAAAGTGGGGACACTCTCATGCAACTAGATGAGCAAGATCTGGTGGACATATATCTTGAAAAACTGGAGGAAGCCTTCAACCGAAAGGATCTGCATAGCATCCCAATGGAACAACTCAGAAAGTTTCACAAAGTATTCATTGACTCCACTATAGGCTCCACCTTGTGACTAGGGATATCCTTAAACCCAGCTACTGAGCCAAAATGAACCTCCCGGGAAAATAAAATACAGGGACGCAAATCAGCCCAATATCTCATCAAGGAAGTAGGTAACTTTATGCTCAACTCGGGACAGATTCAAAGGCTCATGGAGGGATACATCCATCCACCTCCCAACTCATCATGATGAATTTCATAACATGAAATATCAGAGGGCTCAATGGAATATCCAATAAGAGGACTCTTCGAGACTGTATACGTGTTGAGAATCTGGATAGTCTCCTCTTGCAGGAGACAAAATGTGTTGGTGAATAAGCAGCAGACATCTTTCGGTGTTGTTGGAGAGGCTATGACTCCCTTCACACTGACTCCAACAGAGCAACAGGAAGTTTTGCGATCTTATGGAATCCAGTAACGGTCATCATAGATAGACCCTTTTCCATAGTGGGTACGATCACGACTCACTTCAAAGTCATAGGATCTACCAGATAAGGTGAAATCATAAATTCGTATGGACCTCACAGAACCTAGGACAAAGATATTTTCTTGAAGAGAATAACCACTATCAAATCACTACTGATCTCACCCAAATGATTTCTAGGAGGCGATTTCAACATCATCCTCACGTTGGAGGAAAAGACAAGAGGCACGAAGAGGCTTGATTAAGACAACAGTAAGTTTCGAGCCTTCATAGACCAACTGGATCTAGTAGATATAGAAACTAGGAGCAACATTTTCACCTACTACAACTGCAGATATGGACATTAGCATGTAGCTTGTTGGATAGACCGCTTCCTCATTTCAGAATCTTTGTTGCTGTAAGATCCTTCCATTGAGGCCAAGATACTACCGAAAACAGGCTCGGACCACTGGCTTGTTTTGCTCTATCTTGATGTTGGGATGACGCCCAAACTCAAGCCCTTCGGATTTGAGAAATTTTGGCTCTGCCACCCAGACTTCCATCAGCTCTCAAATTCCTGGTGGAAGCACGCAGAAATAGAACATGGCACCTGCATGTACAAATTCCAGCAGTGACTCAAAAACTTTAAGACACAAATAAAGTGTTGGAATAAGACTATCTTTGGGAACATCCTGCAAAGAATGCAATAAATCAATCAACGCCTATAAACCTTGCAAAAGACCTTCATAATGGGGGAAAAAACAACAACCTTAATGAAGGAAGAGGAGGATCTCAAGGTGGAAATGGAAGAGAGAAATGGGTAGGAGGAAATACTCTGGAGACATAAATCCAGAGTACAATGGCTCAAAGCAAGCAAAAAGAACACCAAATCCTTTCATCGATCCATAGTGCATCGTAGATACATCAAAAAAATAACCCAGCTGGAGGATTCTCAGGGTAATCCCATCAGGGACCATAACAGAATAGTAGAATAAATGACAAACTACTACAAAGACCTAGTAACAAATCCCAACGATGACAGAATGCCAACGATCTGCAAAATTACTAGGAACATACCCCCCATAATCACTCATGAATATAATGAAGCCCTAACGAGGCCCATCACTCAAGAGGAAGTGGATCAATATGTCAAGTAAATGCCCCAAAGTAAATCTCCCGGTCCATATGGCTTCACAATGGACTTCTTCCACTACCGTTGGCCAATGATCAGAGAAGAAGTCTGGCAGGTGGTGGAGGAATATATAACCTAGGGACAAGTCCTCTCAGCCTTCAATTCCAACTTCCTCATGCTCATCCCAAAGGAGAAAAGGGTCACGCATACCAAACAACACATACCAATAGCTCTCTGTAATGTCATCTACAAAATTATCACTAAGGTCATAGCCATGCATCTCAAGCCAATTCTTCCTTTTATCATCTCCAAAGAGCAGGCGGTCTATGTGGAAGGCAGGAAAGTCATGGACAATGTTATCCTAGCTCATGAGTTCATTCACTCATTGAAAATGACCAATATTCCAGGTATGCTCATTAAACTCGACCTCTCTAAAGATTTTGACAGAATCAGTTGGCAATACATGTGCTCCCTCCTCGAAGCCTTTGGATTTGACAGTGATTGGGTAGCTTGGATCATGAGACTCACTTCCTCATCCTTTTTCTCTATCCTGGTTAATGGAGTGCCTTCCCAACACTTCTCTCCCACCAGAGGAATCTGACAAGGGGGACCCCTCTCCCCCTTCCTCTTTTTCATAATGGCAAAGTGTCTGGGATGCTACCTCAAGGCCTCAGTAATGGAAGGCTCCCTTAAATGCCTACCCCTGCAAAATATTTATCCAACCCCCTCTCACAACTAGTTTTTTGATGATACTCTTCTGTTGAACACTCTGACTGCCCAGGAAGCCAATAAGCTCAATTCCATCCTCACATAGTTTTTTGACGCTTCAATTATGGCCTTGAACCTTGAAAAATCAAATCTCTACTTCTTCAAMACCCCAGTGGCTATCCAAAATCAGATCTCTCGCCTCCTGGGCATCCCCAAGAGTTCCCTTCCATCTAAYTATCTAGGAATTATTCTCACAAGAGATGTTTCTCGTAATATCTCCCAGGACAACCTACTACTCTCCATCTCCAATCRACTCAACAACTGGTCCTTCAGACCTCTTAATATTGTAGCTAGGTTGGTGCTTCTAAAGTCTATTCTTCAAGCCTTTCCAGCCTACCMTTTTACCGCCTTAACATCTCCTTAATTTGTCATCCGAGCCATTAAGAACATTCAGAGTTGTTTCTTGTGGCATGGGAATCACCCAAACAAGAAGTGGGCTCTAATAGGTTGGGAAAATATCTGCAAGCCTAAGGCCTTAGGGGGACTAGGGCTTAGGGATCCAAGAAAATTAAATCAATTCATGGGGGAAAAATTATGGTGGCACTAACTCAAGCACCCCATGAAACTCTGGGAAAAAATATGGAAAAGGAAATATGCTCCCACCACCAGAGAAGAGAAACTAATCAGATTCAACGATCAGATTCATGGATCCAATATATGGAACATAGCTTGGAAAAACCGAATTCTCATTCAGAAGCATGCTTTCTGGGAGATCCAAAATGGTGAACACTCCCTATTCTGGAAAGACTCTTGGAAACAAAAACCACCATTATCCACTCTTGAGGAACTCATCCCCCTACGTCAACAAATGCAGTCTAGGGACTTCCAGTTTATAAGGGATCTATGGAGAGAGAATGATGGGCACCGACCATGGCACAATTGGAAGACTGAACCACATGAACTTTACCTTCAAACGAAGATGGATCTACAGGCATGGCAAGCTTGTGCAAATAAATGAAAAATTTCCATCAGATAAGGTCTAGACATACTCATATGGGGGCACTCCGCAACAGGAAACTTCTCAGTCAAAGAAGCCTACTACTTACAGGGGAATTATCGGGAGCAACCTAAGGAGCGCATCTGGGGTAAGATCTAGAATCCAAAACTCTAGCCTAAGGTGTCCATATTCTTATGGATTATAGTCCAAAATCGCATTCTCACCTGGGACAATCTTCGGAAATGAGGTTTCATAGGCCCCTCCATCTNGCAACCTAAGGAGCGCATCTGGGGTAAGATCTAGAATCCAAAACTCTAGCCTAAGGTGTCCATATTCTTATGGATTATAGTCCAAAATCGCATTCTCACCTGGGACAATCTTCGGAAATGAGGTTTCATAGGCCCCTCCATCTTCTCCCTCTGTCAGCAATAGGAAGAAACAATGGAGCATATATTCAACCATTGCCACTACAGTGAGACAATTTGGGATTTAGGGACAGAAATATGCGTCGCTCCAATAGAAATCATGCCAGTATCATAATCACAGTGGAAATTTGGGACTCTATTTTCTATCAAAACCCAATATTGGATCGCATTTGGAAGCTTCTATCTGGCTTCACCATGTGGAAAATCTGGAAGGAAAGAAACAAAAGTATTTTTCGCTCGACTACCTCCCCCCCCAGCTCAACATGGGAAAGAATCATGAACTTGATTTGGGAAACAATTAAGAGTGGTCAATGGTCCCAAGAGGACCTAAAATGCAACCTGGGCGAAAGTCATATCCTTCAGACCTAGAAGCTCAATATTATTGGCACAACATAGAGCAATGGGGTCACCATAACAACCAGAAGCCCAAGCAGTTAGTCCCCCCCACCCTCGGGTTTCATTAAACTAAACTTTGATGGAGCGTCAAAAAGGAATCCAGGTCTGGCAAGCTTTGGAGCGGTCCTCAAAAATACAGAAGGGAAAATTCTCTATTATGAAGCACGCTATCTCGGATTCAATACAAATAATGTTGTTGAGATCTGAAGCCTTCTCACATGAATCAAGGTAGAAATGGACCACAACCTAAATCATATCATAGTGGAGGGGGATTCCTAGATCATCATCCAACTCATAACCAAAATTATTCATGGGTCACACCCCTTGGAGGTCTCTCCCAGTTGGAGACTCTCAGGACTACTGGAAGAGTTTGGATCCGTCCTACATCCCAACATCACCCTCATCCTCTAACATGTGAAAAGAGATGCAAACAAAGTAGCTAATTGTCTGGAAAATGAAGGGGTGTCTTCCACGATGAAGTTGATTCAATGGAACGCACAAACCTCTCCTCGATCTGAGCTTTCAGATCACTACTTAGACTTGGCCAGGAATGATTATCCAATCCTGGATGGGGTGCCACATTTCACAGGGAGGCCACGTAGCTTTCCCTAGACCCATGCCATTAATATGGTAGGTTGGCACCCTTCCCCTCGTCATTAAATGGAAGGAGGACATTACTGCCCGACGAGAAGAGGAGGACAGTTCCCGCTTGCGAGTAAAATGGAGGCCATAAGGTATAATGGATGGGGGAATATCGATACATAGGTCATGTCTGGAATCAACATTATCCTCTTGGTCAGAGGAGGATGGATCCATCTTACCTTTGTTCTCCACCAGCCCAGATGCTCTGAGCAATGGCGCTTCATCTAGTCGGCTCCCATTTCTCTTACCCTGCTCATTCACACCCTCTCTAACCCCGCCATGCCAAGGGAAAGAAGCAGGCCATGTCGCGGCCATGCCTGGTACAATTTTGCTACTAGACAATGGAGGGTGCATAGACTGGAGCGAGCCCTGTCCATAGCCAGGACTCAGCGACGGGAGAAGCCCAAAACACCGCCAATGGCATACGTGGAGGAGGAGATTCCAGAGGAACCTATCCAGGTCCCTCCAGAATCCCTCCTCTTCACAGTACCAGATAATTGGCAGCCCCCCAGCCATATCCCATCAAGCACAAGTGTTTCAACCATAATCCAGCAAGCGCAGGAAGCCAGGGAAGAGACTACTTTCATAATTGAGGAATAATTCCTCCACTTAGACCATAAGGACACAATTCAAACCAAGGACTCTGCAGCAAAGGATCTCAGGGTGGTGGAGGCTATGGAAGTGGCTTAGGAGGACTCAGGCAAGGTGGTGTCAGTCTTGGGAACAAAGGTGGAGGGTGGCCCAGTCTTGGCGCCTCCACCACTCTCAACACTCCCAGATTTCAGCCAGGAACCACCACCCTTCTTCCATCTGGAGGAGCTCATGCTAGTCTTTGAGCTCATAAGCCACATGACTGATCAAATTCATCGGGACACCCTCATGCATCAGTGAATTGACATGCTTTGCGAGGCCTACTCGAACGCACCAGCAACCCAACATTGCCCGACATGCATGAGGCCATTCGTGCTCCAAACCAGGGATGACCCCCTCAACAGTGACTCGAGCGACACAACCTCAGGTGAAAATGGGTAATCTATTTTCTTTGGTCATCATAGACATTCTCATCTCGACTCCTTGCACTGCTAAAGAGAAGTTTTACAGTTATGTCTTTTGTTTTTAGTTTATGTCTTATGTTTGTCTTAGTTTCCTAGCACAGTGTTGCAAAGACTCGAATCCTCCACCTTCTTTGGTTTCCGTTTGTCAAGGCAGATGGCAGATTGCCATTTTGAATAGTGACATCATAGTCTGCCACCTATTCCGGTTTCCGCTAATTCAACGGAACAACTGGCAGACTGTAGCCATGTGGTTTTTTTGTACTATAAAAGTTATATAATAGGAATTTCCCCCTTTTTTATTCACAAAAAAAGAGACTAAGTTTTATCTTAAAAAAATAAAGTTGTGTATTAAGTTTATTTGATACAAAAGGAGGTCCTTTATTGACTTATGTGAGATATATATAATCAAAATTAAACCATATTTCTATCATGTTCTATAGGCATGGACTAGACACTACAAGGCTTCTCCCTTGTCTTCTTTATAGTTTACTATTTTAATGGTAATGGGCACACATAGCACCTCATAACATCATCTTAATACGATTCCCTAGGGATTTCGGTTCCCTAGGGATTTGTGTGTTATTTTTCTCTCTTTAATGCTATTTCATACCTATTTATGTGTTACATTACATACTTTTAAAATTAAAATTAAAATTTTGTTAATTTTGATGTTATAATTATAATCAAGATTTAATATATACATATTTACATTTTATAAATTAATATTTATATAATGCATTCAATATCAATCTCATCATTAGTGAATGTATAAAAACATAATATTAGTAGTAAAATCAATTGTAAAGAATTTTTTTTTGTCACAAAACCATATCATCATGTTAGGAGCGCTTGCAAAAAATGTAAACAAAAACCTGACTACTTAAATATAGTTTATATTCTTCATTATTTAATATAAACACCCATTCCTATTTCTTTTTCTATATAATCATATCAATTATAATTTCTAAAATTGTATATATCAACATGTATAATTAAGTTTCTAAAATGTTTTATATTTTTAAGTTCAAGTTGAAAAGTCATGATATGAGGCCATCATCAAAATAATGAACCAATTCTTAATAAAATAATTATAATCATAATAACTTTATGATCATTATTAACCATATTATTATAACCTTCAATTACTTCGACGTTCTTATTTCCCTATTTAAAGAATATACGTTATAAAGAAAGAATATACTTTATAAAAATGTAAAATTAAACTTTAAATACAAAACTACAATTAAAATCTATCGTTTAATATATTCGCTATCAATACCATCTCACATTCATTTGCTATCACAAAGGTAAAGACTAATTGCTATATAACGTTACCCCTTTGACTAACACACTTCAATGAGATTTATATGGAGGTATCCACATTTGATTCTTAAATGGAACAAGTGTTGTATGGCAACGTAGTCTCTGTTGGGTTGAATTGGGAATAAATGCACAGGGATGGGGAACAAGTAGTGGAGGTAGACGGAAACTGCAACGGAGATGTGGCAAGAAGCATGAAGCATAGGTGGTATCCATGCAGTAAATGACACATAGCCCCTAGAGTCCCATTTAGTTTTTGAAACTATATAATCCATCTTGCTATATTCAAAATTTCCATTCTTTCCAGTAGTGTGACTTGCTATGTTCAAAATTTTTCATTCCTACCTTGCTTGTTTTATCTCTTCAATTTGTTTATGAAATTCATTCATAATGATCTTCATATAATTTCAACTGGTTAGAGTTAAGTACAATTTTCATAGACCATCTGACTTGTGTGTCTCTATATTTGCCAGGAAAAATAAAGTTATATGCATAACAAGAGAAAAAGATATGCACGAGAAAAACATAAAACACAGAAGACACATATAAAGTTACATTCAAATTAAATAAACACAATTTCTTGACATTCAACATAGTTGAAGATAAAAAATTATGAGCACATAAATATAAAAGGAGATAAAAATAGTTTTATTTGAAATATATCAAAAAATAATATTGTCTGTTACATWTTCCTAGAAATTTAAATGTGTTTGTCATATAGACTAGGATTGGGGCTCCTGGGGACCATAAGAGAAATATGTACAAGAAATAGGACTATGGAAAGAAGAAGTGGGCGATGGTAGAGAGAAATACCTGAAAAGAAGAAATTGGAAAGTATCAATCTTTGGCTAGACATTTATATTTAAAAAGGTGGAATAACTGGATTGATAAACAAAGTAGGATGTGATCAGTATAGACTTACAGTGATCATACATATCACCCCTTTTGATATTTTCTTGTTGATTCCTTTTTATTGCTGTCATCGACAACTACTGGAATCGTGCCAATTGTCGGTTGCCTTTCGTCGACGACCTGCTTCATTTTCCTTTGGACCTATTCTTCAATGTGTCTTCTCAAGGGGGGCACGTTGATCTCATTCCGGATTTTTATGTTGAAAAGTTAATTTTGCAATTCCCTTAGATTGATAGAAAGATTACGCAGAGCCTGATCAATTTCTTCATTTTGTACCGAATAGTCGACTAGCCATTGTCCACGTCATCTTCACCATATTCAAGGATGTTGTAAAACTTTTCTAAAGACAACCCTTTAAAAATATCAACTTGTTTATCAAACACTTGCTTAGTTAAGGGAAAGGAGTTGACGATTAAGTTGGGGTCTTGGACCTCGTTGGTCCTTCCGGCTAAGTCTATTTCGGTCAGCTTTGTGAATAATTTTTCTTTCTTTGATATGGCTTGTTCACATGATTGGACAATGAGATGAAGGTTCTTCACTTTATCTTTCCAACATGCATTTAATTGAGCGATCCAGTTTTTGGAGGGGATATCTTATTATATTCTTCTCATTCCTGTCATGTTGTTGACATGGGTGCAAAAAGGGATGACCGTGTCTAAATATAAACATTTTTCATTTTTTAAATCCGCCTGCAAATGTTCGAGAAAAGCATGCGCCCTCGTTCCAAGGGAAGCCATACTTTGTGATGTTTTCCAGGTTTGAGTAATGAGTTCCATTCTTTTCTTGATATTATTCTCCACATATCCTCTACATGATGTGAGGAGGCTAGAGGATCCTTTTAACTTGGCTGCAGGGGTGGCATGCATGGATATTGTTTAAGGACTAGGAAGAAATGGCATAGGAATCAAAGCTTCATCCAATTCCTTGACTTGGTCCTTCAGTCTGGCATTCACAACCTCAATTCCTCCAATGGAATCATCAAGAGCATCTCTGGTTTCTCTGTGAAGTTGAGAGATTTGGGACAACCACATGTTCGCAAGGTTAATCTTTGAACAAGATTTCCCTTTCTTATTTTTTACATCTCTCTTTTCAATAATTAAATTTTTAGACTTGTTGTCAAAAACAATGCTCTGGTATACGAAGGATTCATCTTCATAAAAAAAATTGGTATCAGCTATGTCCATTGGGCGACTATGTTGGATCGCGTCTTTGGGTTGATCAAGGTTGCGGAATACACTATCCAGATCAGTCTCAAGTTTTTTGTTCCCACTCTCAATTTCAGGCTCTTCCGCCTGCCCTACAATTTTTTTTCTCTTCTTCTCCACGAGAATTTTGTGAGAACTATCAATTTTAGGGCGAGGAAGGTTGTTATCTCCTCCTCTGTTTGAAGAATTTTGGGTTACTTTCTTACTGTGGTGGGCCATTGGAGTGATTCTTTGGGATGTCGTACTTTTGGGAGTGGTATTCGACGATTGAACACTCTTCTCACCGGGGCCTTTTCCCTATTTCTTGTACAATTTAGTGGTGCTTTGCAATGTTTCTAGGTCGTCGGCATTAGAAGTAGGAGTGTTGTCGTCAGTGTCTTTGTTTTCACTCAGGTGTCTCTGGAAAAAAGAATTGTTGAGGCCAACTGCAAGTAAATGTTCTAAAAAATTTCCATTAGGGTCTAACCCTATTAACCTTTCAACATATTAGGTTCAAGTTGTTGAAATGGGCTGTGAATTCGTCAATTTTGTTGACGTTCCTCAACACGAAGTCCCTGACTTTCCAAGGAAGAGGAATGAACTATTTTTTTCTCTTCTCATGGAATAGCTGCAACCAATAGTTGTATTTCCTTGCTATTTTTGTAATAAACATTATTTCTGTAATGTGACATGGAAGGAGAGCAGGTTTTTCCTTGGAGCCAAAAATCCGTATCAAACTATAATTCTCCATTTGTTCAAGTGCCCCCTTCCTGTCCAAAAACTTGGTTTCCTGGTCAGATATGCGGGGAGCATCCTCTCCTAATAAAAAAAAATTGAAAACAGAGACAAAGTCATTAAAAACCTCATAAAAACAGTGGGAGGAATTGTGCTTCCACAAGAATTGGTACCAGAACATTACTGGGTCGAATTCCTAGTTTACCTTCTTGGACAGAGACAATTTTGGAAACAGACAGCAATCTGCTATCGCGAAAACCAAGTAGGATGACATACAAAATTTCTTCTCATTTTTTAATCTTGACAAATGGGAACAAATTTCATTGGAAATTAGCTTCCCCCAATAAAAAATGGCTTGTTCCTTGACTGTGAAATACAAAATATAAAGAACCATGCAGGAAATAGTTGTTGTGGATTCTTGTCCCGTTATTCTTGTAAAGAACCAGGCAATTTCCCGGAATGGATTTCTAAATGAAATAACTTGCAAGCTTGTGATATCTTTAGGAACTACTATCGGGTCTTCCAAGAACTCGGGCAAGAGGTCCAACCCATTGTTATGCTTTCTTAAGAATTGCTTGGAGTCTTCTCCTCTGAACGTCAATGTTGGCTCCAATAATCTTAATATCTGGTGGAAGACCTGAGGTGAAAAAGAAACATGAGAGTGGTTCCGTAGTGAAATAATTATTTGTCTTGAAATATATTTATCGATGCACCAAGAGCCCAACTCCTTACATTCAAAAACTTTAGGGACACAACCTGCATGAGCAATTCTAGAGGTCTGAATTATTTCGTTCTAGGCAGAAGGGGATGAGTAGTAAGAATATGCCGTGGACCACTGTAATTTTTGGTCCTCGCGCTCGAAGATGTTCATTGTATCTCCACAGAATTGTTGTTGATATGGTGCCATAAGTTTATGAGAACGGTTGTTTTCTCCAAACAATGCTTGAAATGAATAGTTGGAGGAGACAAGATAACCCTCCGCAAGTGTTGGTTCAATGCATGTGAATGGGAAATCTCCTCAAGCCTTTCACTCATTAATGACAATCTCTATGGGTGTTGCATGATGAGTTGTTAGTAGTAAAGATTACTTATTGCATACTTAGAAGTGTGAAGGTGGCGGGTACGATGAAGAGGAATTAAGGATTGGAGGTTTCATGAACACGCCAACCCGACGACGCGCGAACGACATTCCATGATGTTTGAAATTAACACTCTGAAGAGATAATATAACCCTCCACAAATATTGGTTTAATGTGTATTAATGGGATATCTCCTCGAGCCTTTTGCTCATCAATGACAATCTATACGGTTCCTGCATGATGAGTTGTCAGCATTAAACCTTACTAATTGCATATTTAGAAATAAACCTTATATATATGTGTGTGTGTGTGTGTGTTTATAAACAATTTTTTATTATAAACAAGTGCGAAGGTGATGAAGATGGGGAAGAGAAAGTAAGGAAGGGCCAAGTATGAAAAGTGGTTGGACAAGCTTCAAAATAGGGTTATAGGGTATACTCAGGAGAGGTGAGTGTCCGATGGTCAGATTGTATGTATCAGAATTTTTGACTGCAAAAGGCATAAAATGGAAGAAGGCATGATGGGGCAGTTCAGTGACCGGTTTGTATATTTGCGAAATTCCGGGAAAGTGGCTAAGTATGGAATAGGGAAACAGTCGGTCAGACTCATTTTCAAAATTATGGATTGAATATTTCGTGAACGGGTCAACCCGACGACACATGAATGACATTCCATGATGTTTGAAATTAACACACAGAAGGGATAATATAACCCTCCAAAAATCTTGGTTTAATGCGTATTAATGGGAGATCTCCTCAAATATTGGTTTATCATTAAATCTTACTAATTGCATACTTAGAAATAAGACCTTATACACACACACACACACACACACACACACACACACACACACACACACACACATATATATATAATAATGCTTTTATAAACAATCTTTTTTATTATAAATAAGACTCTTATATATATAAGTATGAAAAGCGGTCAGACGGGCTTGAAAGTAGGGTTGCAAGGGATACAGAGGAGAGGTGAACACCCAAAGGTCAAATTATATGAAATGGGCCCTCACCTCTCCTGAGAATCCCCTGTAACCCTATTTTGAAACTCGTCCGACCTCTTTTCATACTTGACCATTCCTTACTTGCTCTTCCCCATCCCCATCATCTTCGCACTTATTTGTAATAATTTTTTATTTATTTATAAAAACATTAANAAGGGATACAGAGGAGAGGTGAACACCCAAAGGTCAAATTATATGAAATGGGCCCTCACCTCTCCTGAGAATCCCCTGTAACCCTATTTTGAAACTCGTCCGACCTCTTTTCATACTTGACCATTCCTTACTTGCTCTTCCCCGTCCCCATCATC
>SNQJ01S0005294.1:267876-281987 GCA_010110895.2 Picea sitchensis | reverse complement strand
TACCAAGGAGACATTTTCATTTTGAATCATCTTGTACTTGAACATTTAAGTGGGGTAAAAGGAGGTTTCCCCCTTGAAGAGGCTTATTATATGAAATTATCTTTTTTTCAAGGCATTGAGTACTTTTTCTGAGGTTTTTCTATGCTATATTGATATTTTGTTCTTAACACTTAATGTGACAATTTGTTCTTCCAAATTTCCAATGATCCTGTCTCTTCCCTCTAGTTTTTCTTTGAGTGCTTCTTCAATTCTTTTATCTTCTTAAATTTGAACCTTCAAATTTGTGATCATTTATTCTAATTTCTGAGTGTCTTCTTTTTTGTCTAGTTTCACTTGTATTTTCTTGTTTTTCTTCTTTTCTCTTTTGATAACTTCTATGGAAGACAACAATTATTCTCGGTAGTCAACTTATGCCTCTTCATATTCTTCTTAGGAGTCTTCTTTATCAGAGTCTTCTACTGCCATGAATATAACTCTTTCCATCTCACTGTCACTGACTTCATATTCATCTAATGATGATATGTCTTCTTTGGTACATAATCTTTTCTTGAAAACTTTATTTGTGGTTATTTTGCCTTTGTATGTTTGTTTTCTATTTGAGTAACCTTCATCATTTCTCTTTTTCTTATGAGTACATTTATTAGAAAAATTACCAATACCATCACAATTAAAACAAATCAAAGGAAGCTTACCTCTATACCTGTCATTGGTTACCTTGTTCAATCTTCTGACAAAGTTGTCCACTTCTTCATCATCTTCCAAGACGTCACTGTTGCTTCTATGTTCTTTTTCTTTTTTCTTTCCCTTTTACTCTGACATTTTGGATTCTTTGAAGGTTGCTTCTTTTATATCTAGATTTTCTTATTCAAATCTCATTTCATATGTTGTGAAGATTCCATGTAGTTCGTACATGCTTATTCAGTTTATATTTTCTCTTTCTTGTAGTGTTGATATCTTAGGGTCAAGTATCATAGGAAGAGATCTTGGTATTTTTTGAACAATTACAAATTCTTTCATTTCTTCTCCCAATCCCAAGATTTCATTTACTATTTTATCAACTCATAAAAAGTAAGCTGAAATGTTCTCATCTTCCTTCATCTTTAGTTGTTCGAACTGACCTCTGTAAGTTTGAATCTTTGCTTCTTTGACTATTGAATATCCTTCATAAATATTTCAAAGTTTGTCCCAAATATATTTAGCGGATTTACAATGTGAATCTTTGGTGAATATCGATTCTCCAAGACCATTCAGAAGTGCATTTATGGCTTTGGAATTATTCTGACCAATTTTCATAGATTTGTCATTTGTCGGTGGAATTGTTGGTGTTGTGTATACATATACAATTGATTTCCAAATTTCAAATCCCTTTGCCTGTATATATGTCTTCATCCTTATGTTGCAAAATCCATACTTTTGTCGATCAAAATCTGGGATTCCATTTTTTATACATGTTGTTTCTCTCCATGATATACCTTTCAATGGTTAAACTAATTTCTAAAGGAACCAAATCTGATACCAATTGTTGGATTACTAAGAGGGGGGGTGAATCAGTAATCCAATAGATATGACCTAGGCATAGACCATGAAATGTTCTTCAGACTTCAGACTTCGGTTGTTTTGGAAACAGCTGCAACGGTTTTTCCTCGAACCCTGAACTGTGAACTCACTTGGGAATATATACGGTTCTCATCTCTCCCATAGCCGATGACTGTGATCCATTTTAGACTTCGGCCTTTGGGAGTTCCAAACATATTAACACTCCTTTTCCCAGAAGTATTTTGTACGTGGAGCTTCAGATCAAGTTCCACGTGCTTCTCTTAATAGATGGATGATATCTGTCCCTTACTCTGCTTTGGATGACTGCTAGTCAATTCCTCTCTTTCTCCTCATCTCTTCTTTGAAATTTATGAATTGGTGATACGTGTCCTTCCCAGATTGATGATCATGATCTACTTCGCTAGTTCATCTTTCAGGATTCTTTGGATACTCGTGCTTCACTTTTCCTCTGAAGGAATATTCCTCTGAAACTTATGGATCTCCTTCATGTGTCCTCTCTGGATCCGATAGTCCAGATCTCGCCTCTCTTCTTGACTTCATAAAAAAAAACAATTTTTTCTTTGCACAAAACTTTTGGAGCTCTACCTTCTGAACTCTCTAATTTGCTTCCACGTATCGTCGTTGAAGCCAATGGATAGGATAAGTTCATGGCTTGAGGAATTTATCAATCCCTGCTCCTCAAACACTTTAAATCCTCTGAACCATGAATTTATGAAATACTCCATGGTTATCCTTCATGAAACTCTCCTATATATGATGTTCCAGAATGATTTCACTCCCTCCTGAATGGATATTGCTCGTTAAATTGTCAAATATTAAATGGATCCTCCCTATTGAATACTTCTTGTCGCTACCTCTTCTGAGCTTGCTCTTTCTTGAAAATATGAACTCCTTAGAGCGCCTTTTCGACACTTATTCGAATTTTTACTTTTTTACACACCTTGCAACAAGTCTTCTTCCATGACTCAAATTTTCTCTGAGTGATGGTGCACACCTTGCAACAGTTCTTTACTCAACTCAATTTTTTCTTCTGAACAATAAAACTTAGTATGTTTCCACCTTCACACACCTCGCGATGTTTTCTACACTTCTTCTCAAACAAAGCTTAAAAATAATCCTCCTGATCTTTTGAGTCTGATGACTCTGTCAATGCATGCCTTGTGGACACTTCACACTCCTTGCAAACAAAGGCTTCACGCTATCTTTTTTTATCTTTTGAGTCAAAACAGACATTGTCAACGCACTCCTTACAGACAATATGTACTCCTTTTATAATCTCATGAAGAGAAAAAATTGAAACTTATCTAATCCTCACATATTCATACATTCAACCATGTAAATGCATTAATAAACACAAGAATGAGTAAATAACAAAGAATTGAAATTAAACAGAAAGCCTACCATTCATTTAGATAGACACAACAACAACAAACATTTGGAACAATGCTCCTCTATTATATTCATTCAAATGATATGTACATGGGCTCACACAATATTGATAAGCTCCAATAGCTTCAACAACGCCTACAACATATACAACTACAACAACTATAACAATAACTTCAACATCTCTCATCAAATCTTAACAACAACTCTCTGCAACTTTCATCTAAATTGAAACAACATCATTTGGGCATACAATACATCTATTTATACAAAAGGGCTCAAAGAGTTTTTCCCTCTGACTACATCAACATTATCCGATATAATTAAAATCTATCAACTACTAAAGCTTAATTACAATAAAAAATCAAGGCAGACAGATAAGAGCAAGCCCTTCGAATATATACTACAATCCACTACATTAAATAAAATACATATCCCATCGATATCATGTGATGGCTTAACCTACAAACACTTAATATCGTCTTTAATTTCTATATTTTCAGATATTACATTGATATGTCATCTTTCAAATTTCAAAAACTCTTCAAAATGTGTGTTGGGGTGCTAAGTTGTCCTCCACTCGCACTTTGTTGATGATTCTCCTACATCATACTCCTCTGGACAAAAATTCATGTACTCTTTTCCATGAGATCCTGCAATGATTTTCCATGCTCCTGAATATCCGTTTCATTTACCCAACTGGCATATTCTATTGGGTGTCCTTTCCACTTTACCAAATACTCAAAAATATGTTTTTTCTCTTGGTCTTACTACAAATCCTTTGATCTATGATCTTCTCCATCTATATTTTTTCTTCTACAGGAATTTGATTCTCCCACTGGATCTCTTTCTGATCTTCTGATCATTTTTCATCTTACCTATAAGGATACAGGCCTGAAATGTTGAATATGGGCGATATACCCACACCCTCTGGCAGCTCTATCTCATAAGAATTTTCATCAAATTTCCTTAGGATCTTGCATGGTCCTATTTTCTTCAGCTTCGTATTGTTATATGTTCCCCTTGGGAACCTTTCCTTCCTGATATGTGCTAGAGCTTGATCTCCCACTTCAAATTGAATTTCTCTCCTATGTTGATCAAATTTGTGTTTATATTTTTTCTATTGTTCTGTAACTTCTCTTTGATCTGATTATGAAGCTTTTGCATTTCTACAATGAAGTCTTCTGCTCCAGTGCTTCTGAATTTAATTTTCCCTAGATCCCTCAATTCTAATACTCCTCTTGGATTCATCCCATATACTATATGGAATGGGATATTTCTTGTACTTTTGTTTGGTAAGTCATTGTATGAAAACTTTGCTTGTGACAGAATTTGATCCCACTGACTATGATGTTCAGTGACCAGACTCCTCAAAAAATTTCCTAAACTTTGATTTACCACCTCGGTCTGTCCATTTGTTTAAGGGTGATATGCAGAACTAAAGGATAGTTATGTTCCTAGTTTCTTCCACAATGTTCTCCATAAATGACCAACAAATTTAGTGTCTCTGTCTGAGACAATACTCTTAAGAAACCCATGAAGTCTCACAACCTCCTTGAAAAATAAATTTGCAATGTGTGTTGCATCACTAGTTTTCTGGCATTGGATAAAGTGTGCCATCTTTGAAAATATATCAATTACCAAAAATATGGAATCACTTATTATTTGTGTCCTTGGAAATCTCAACAGGAAATCCATGCTTATTGCATCCCAAGGCCTATCTGGAATAGACAATGGTTGATACAATCCAGTGTTCTATTTCTTTCCTTTTTCATACTGGAAAATCTTATATTTGTCCACAAAATTATTCACATTTTCTCTCATACCTGACCAATAGTATGAATTGTTCAATTGTGCAAATGTCTTGTCATGGCCAAAATATCTTGCTAGACCTCCACTATGTTTCTCTTTCAGCAGATTATCTCTCATTGAGCATTTCGATATGCACAATTGGCAACCTTTAAACAACAATCCATCTTGAATCAGATACTTTGTCCAATGTCTTATGTCTCTGAGCACATGATTTTCACATGCTTCATGTTAGTCTCTAATTTTGTTCTTGATTTAGTGAGTATCCCTAATCCAAAATCCTTCCTGCTTATACCTAGTTGTTTGAATTTTAGACTTTTACCCTTGGTTTGAGATTGTTATGTTTTGCATTTTTGCACTTTGAAATAATTTTCTTAAAGTTTTGAAGGTTTAGGACATGAATTAATGAGATTTGTCACATCATTTATCTATTTGAATTTTGAAATTGAAAATTATTGCCAAGTTATTATTAAATGATATTGTCCTCTATTATTCTAATTTATCGGATGATGTGTGCAGATATATATTTATAGAAATTGTTATGTAATAAAAACTACAGGTTTAAAAATTCTCATTTTCAAACAACGCATAGTTTTACAGG
This sequence comes from Picea sitchensis, assembly GCA_010110895.2. Classification (NCBI taxonomy): domain Eukaryota; kingdom Viridiplantae; phylum Streptophyta; class Pinopsida; order Pinales; family Pinaceae; genus Picea; species Picea sitchensis. Next base: position 276,634 of record SNQJ01S0005294.1, on the reverse strand, counting down.
ACTGTATCAGTAACATGACGCTGAAGAAAAGTGGGAAAATCATTAGGTTGGAACCTGAGGGCACTTAACTGCTTTAAGCTTACCCATAGATGGCACATAGATTTAAAGGCATAGGTTGGTTTGATTTTTTCATCACTTTCCAGGGACACGATGAACATGTCTCCATGATATTCGCATAGAAATTCGATGGATTCGAAATTGCGATTAGAAAATTGTTGATGATGGTGACTGAACACTCCATTTCCAGAGCTTGAAAATTTTTTATTGGAGGAGAAAGGTGGTGGAAAAAAGAGAACGTAGTCATGGAATTCGTGAACTAGTTCCTGTTACCATATAAACAAAACCCTAATTGGAAGAAAGGAGTACCACACAACTCGATCAGAAAGGAGTGACATACCGCTCTAATTATAATTCACAGATATATTACATGTGAGGGTAGGTTCTCTATTAATGCACATCAATGGAGATTACCCCCTAAATTTACCATATTTTCTACTCAAAAGTCTATCGGAGATGTCCAAAAGGGTACAGTCTCATCCTCCCACAGCCAAAGGTAGTTTGTTCCACCAAGTTTTGATAAAGACACTGGTTTTTTCTACTTTGAATGAAGTACAGAGACCCTGGGATTGGTTAATTCAGTATATAAGTAATGATCCACAGCTAAGCAAAAAAAAAAAGGCTAAAGTGAAAAGAGCAGCTACACAAAAAAAAAAGTGTTACATTTGATGAATTCCCAATCAAAGAAGAAACCTCTGCAACCAGGGTAACAAGGGCCAACAAAAGAAATATGGAAACCCAATGAATCCATGTTGACACCGCTGCAGATAAAGGTCAGGAAGAAGCCACCACCAGTAGAGGTAAGAAATCAAAACCTGATGCAGATATTGATGTGTTTCCTGATTCAAAGATAAATATGGAAGTAGATATAGATGAGGATTACAATGTAGACCCCATTAAACCCATAGTCGAGCATAAACAAAAATTGACAAGTAAGAAAAGTCCCAAAGGAAAAAAACAGGGGAATAAATCTACACCTGTGTATAAATACCCTAGGAGAAACTCCACTAGGGTTGTCAACAAATTCAGGTTAAATTCTAAAGCTATGTTTAAACCATCCATCAAAAAAGAGAACCTTATAGTTAGAGAGGATAATTATGAAGACTCTAAAGAAGGTATTAAAGAATAGGAAGAAATACCTCCATTACACAGGAAAGAAAAATAAAATAAAAGTTTGGGGGAAAAAAAAGGAAAGGGAAAACAATTTGCTCAACATTCAACATGACCTATAATGAGAGAAACCACCTGATCATCAAGAGATGAAGCATTGTTCAAAGGCACAGGTGGAATTTATGAAGACAAAGACTATCATCCTGTAGATTCAAAACAGATTCTAGATATTCCATAGTCCATGGACTCAGATAGTTTTGATGATGATCATAACTCAAAACTATCCTCTAGATACCAAATCAAAACAAGAGTACCTAAGGCTCTATAGACCTGAACAAACCTGCACTTGAAAAAAAAATTCCAGAATTCAAAGTCAAGGTTAGAAGTGATAAATACAAGATCAAAGAACTCCAAAAAATGGTGAAGCAGTTAAAGATGGAAAAGGCTCAGGTAGAGCAATGGAGCACCAAACAACAAGAAAAGATACATGGTTTCAAGAAAAAGAGAAAGGAACAAAAGGAATTGCTCGAGGAGCTACAAGAGTCTAACTTCACACTGTATTGGCACAACATTGTGCTCACAACCAATATGAAATAGAGGACTAATAAAGCGAGTGCCATCATTATATCATGATAGCCTTATGAATTTCTTTATGCACAGTTTTGAAATTTTTGGTATTTACCCAAGTAAGAGATGATCCACTTGTTTTTTACTTGTGAATTTGGATAATCCGAATGTATAACTCAGTCAAAAATAATTCCAAATTTTTCGGCATTTGATATGCTATTGTAAAATCATTTTGGATTAAGTTGTTTAGCTGATTACTATTTTGGCAATGTAAATGCTCATTTTGAGTTGATCTTCCTAGAAGATAGATACTGACCAGATCCTGTTATTAACAAAACACTAGAAAATAGGATCTGTAGTCATCTTTTGTATAGTTTAAATAGTCAGATGAAAGACCTGAGGAGGGTCGAAAAGTTGGATATTCAGGGGCCTGTTTTGAACTCATTGTATGACAATTTTATTCTATCTTGATACTTACTGGCAAAGACATATTGATGGTCATACTTTCTCTTATTTCATGTTCTTTTTCGCTTCTTGCTTGAGATCATTTTTGAATTGCAATGCATTGTTTTCTTGGTCTTAATTAATGTAGTGAAGATTTTGTTGCTATTATTATTAACAAGATTTGATTTAAAAGCACATGTTCTTGTTTCTTAATTATATTTTGATATAAGAAATCCATGTGGGGTTAACAATCTAAAAACTTCCATATTTAATTTCTTTATTTTTCCTAATTTATCTAATTCATCTATGTGGCCACTGGCTACTCTTTAACAAATCAGTGAGATATCTCTTGCTTTTATTTTGAAATTCATGTTTACTTTGAAACCTTGAACCATCTTTCGACCAAACTTTAAAAAAATCCAATTCATAAAACCTCTAAAACATTATTGAAATAACCTGATGATGCCCTAGCTTGCCCTCTCATAGTCAAGTGCAACTTTAGGGACTAACAACTTTTGGTATTGTTTCCGGGGATGAAGAAACGAAGATATCTTCCCTAGGGAAACAAAAAGAATAGATTCAAATCTTGATGGTGAACAATATTTTGGACATTACATGAGACTATGATTTTTCACCTGATGACTCCTCTGTGGTAACTTTGTCTCCTAAAAGAGAAGACAAAGGACCTAAAACTCCTCTAAATTCCTCATCATCTACAAAGAGACTAGTAACTAGAAAAAATCCATACCTAGAGCATGTTGTAGTAGTACCAAACCTTGAAAAATTATTAAGAAAATCTAAAGTCATTCCTGGGCAGTCTTCTCTTTCAAAGGGAAAATTGCCTTCAAAAATTTCTCAAGGACAGTCCTATGAAATTATAAAACTCCAATCAGATAAAGATTGTAATTCCTAAAAGTGAGATTAAACTTGTATTGAGCCTGCTACAATTTTGTTCCCTTCAACTATCTCATAATTAAATATAAATCAATGGAAGCTAATTGCTTAGCTCATTGAAGAGGAACATTTAAATACTTTGTTTGTAGTTGAATCCTTGAGATATCACAACAAGGACATTAAAAGTAAACCACAATCTTTATCTTCATCATCACAATCTTTCTCTTCTGAAGAAATTAAACCACGTTATTCCTCTTTGGAAAAACCTCTTTTTCTAGGACCATCATCCTGCTCTAGTCCATAAAAGAAACCTTTGTTTTCTGAAGATCAAGAACTATTATCAATACAACTAATTTTCCACACATAGGGGAAAATTTATCTTTCTACATCAACAATCTTGCTTACTCCTAAAGCTCAAACACCAAAGATAGAAAATATGGTTGTAAATAGAATGGATGCAATTGTTGCAGCCAAATATGCACCATTAAACCTACCACAAGTTATGTATGCCTTTCCACCAAATGGCTATATGAATTATTTGCCAAAATTCAATGGAGAAGGAGGATTTATTGTTGAAGAGAATTTGAATTCTTTCTATAGTTTTGTAGACAATTTTAATGTAGAGCATGTAGACGTGTGGATTAGACTATTTGTGCAGAGTTTAGATGATGAAGCAAGAAAATGGTTCAGGAGTCTGCCACCTAATTCAATTGTTGATATTGATTCTTTGTATGACACCTTTTTAAGACATTGGGGAGACAATAAAGACTAATTATAATACATTACTAAATTTGGTGCTTTAAAAAGGAAACAAGGTGAATCAATATCTGATTTTACAAAAAGGTTCAATAAAATATATAGTAAAATTCTAGATGAAATTAAGTCTTCAGAAACATCATCCAAAATCACCTTTTTGTTGGCCCTTGACCAAGTTTTGAGGAAACATTGGTCTTATTTGACCACTTTTGGGACTTTGAAAGGTTGGTCGAAGATGGAGCACCCAGGTGGAGCTGAGATCGCAGGATATCACTTATTTTGAGGGCTTGTGGACCCAACAAAATTTTTAGTAGGGTTTATGTAATGGGCTATGGGATGTCGGCCCATGGTTTTACCCATGTTTAGGCCTTTTGTAAATATATAAATAAGTATCTAAGCGATGTAAGAAGTAAATTTGATTGGCTATGTGAACCATATGTTGTCAATGTAAGTGTTGTCTTAGTGCAAGAGATTATAAGTTTCTTTGAGCAGGCTGACTATGTAGAGTTGACTCTGTGCCCTGATCTGGTTTTGGGAAGGAGGATCTAGTGCGCAGTGCACAGATATCCTATCGTCTGCGGAGTTGGTCTCTGTTGCTTTGTGAACAAGAGAATATGTATGTAAGGAGCTTGAATACTAATAGAGAAGAAAAAGAAGTCGGTGGACGTAGCCCCACACAGGGGTGAACCACATATATACTGTGTCTTGATGTGCTTTGTGCGTGTGATTTATGTTGTTTTGTTGTTGTTATAATGTATGATGAATGCATTTAATGTTTTTTCTTAGTGCTTAATGATACTAAATGTGAATGAATGCTAGATCTGATCCATTTATATGTGTTAAGTGATTATATGTGCTTGATATTTATTGTGACCACGTTGATCTGTAACAAGGGTTCAATATGCGATGTGAATGAGACTCGTGAACTTATTCATATTGTTGGTTAAGTTCTTTGTTAAGTATTGTAATCACAGGTATATGTCCCAGCTTGGTTGTAGACACCTGATTCCTGCAACCCCCCTGCCTCTACCTCAGGTGAGACTTCATTTAATTCACACGTGTTAACAAAAGGGTAGGTAGTTAGGGTTTTGTTGGTGCGTCATTGAAGCGTTGAACCCTGGGTCTGCCCCTATGGAAACAAATGGTTCCATTGTCGGGACCTGAAACTGTGATTGTTGGGAACTGAAGAAAAGAGAAAGATCTATGCATAGATTTGTTGATGTAGTGCACAATACTCTACTTGACTTGCAAAGCTCTGTGCTAAGAAAGAAACCCGATCTGAAGAAAAGAGATTGCAGGTCCAGCATTGTGACCCCGATGCATAGTATAAGAGAGATTTGGGATCATTTAAAAGAAAGAGAGGATTGACACTATGTTATAATTGCATAACACTAGGACATAGTGCTAAAGAATTCCCTAGTACAGGTCCTATTTTTCTTTGTTGTAAAGCTATTGGTCATGAGGTTGAGGATTTTCTAAGAATGATTTCTAAAGTTGAAAAGATGAACATGAGATGTGAAAACTATAAATAAGGTCAAAAGACTAAGGATATGTTAGAAAATCATAAAGAGAAAGAGTCTAAGACTATGTTAGTACAATTAAAATAAGAAATGGATGATCACAGAGACATCAATTTACCAGAGATCCTTAAATAAAAACAATGCATAGTTACAAGAATAAAAGACTTTGACATAGACTGTGTATTGGATGAAGAAACACATGTGAATATTATGCTAGAAAGAACTTGGGAATTTTTGGGAAATCCTGCTATGATACCTTCATTGGGAAGGATAGGCTTGTTTAAAGGAAAGATGATAACCCTATGTGGAAGAGTTACAAATATACCTATTATTTCTCATGAAACATCGACCGAAGAAGAATTTGAAGTCATTAAATTTTTTGAGAACAACACCCCTTTTCCACTTTTACTAGGAAAGACTTGGATTGCGAAAGATCAGATCAAAAGGAAAACAGAGGAGGAAGATACAGAACATAAAAAGAAATAACTAAGGGACATCATAGCCAGAAAATAGAGTGACTAATAGAAGAATAACACGATAAGTTGAAGCAATAAAATGCATGAGAACTAGATGTCGAGGTTGAAAGAACACAAAAAGGCTTGAAGGACCTACCCATGCAAGAAAGAAGAATACCTACCCTAGAGTTAATAAGAGACAAGGAATTACCTTTGACCCCTTTGAAATAAAATCAATAGTGTGAAGTTACCATGCTAAGAGAATAAAATAATAAGAATGGAAATAGGAATCCAGAGACTCGGATCAGAGGAAAGAAGGAAAGAAAGAACAGTAAGAAGAAAGAAAAATTAGAGAAATTACAGGAAGTTCTAGAGAAGACTTCGCAGAAGGTAGGCTTGCAGGCCCTGAACTTCACTGAAACAATAGAACCACGCAAAATGGGACTTTGCCATGGCGAGGCTATATGACCATTGGAGGCACCCCAACTGTTAGAATAATTCCTTGGAATGGCTAGAAAATGTAGTTATGAGTGAATGTACCATTGAGGCCACGCTATAACGCGTAGATTCGCATTGATGGATGCATTCCTACCCATTGGAGGAATCCATTATGACACTTTCTTATTTAACCTATTGGACACTGTGTCGAGATCACTTTTTTCCACCTGTGATTATCTGAGCTAATAGAGAATCGATTTCGTATCGTGTTGTTATTTCTAGACCTCGCCATCCCTTTGATTACCTCACTTTTTCATTCGCCTACCCGATCTATTTAGTTACAAGTTTGAATGTTGGGAAAACCAAGCACATTAGAGAAGTCTGGGGAGGAGATTATTGTAAACCTCATGTCTGAGAGAGTCATGTCTGTAGGAATACATGCATCATTGGCTGGTGGATTGCAAGCATCCCCCTTGACTGGACGATGTTCTGGCCATGCTACTTATAATTGAAGCAAGCACTGCGACGATCTGGCTAACACGAAGAAGATACCGTTAGTCTTTCCATATTATATACCACCTTTGGTTGGCACAGTTAACTGCAATAGTATCCCATGTGACTTAGAGTACACATTGATGAATGCATACATCTTAAAGGGGATACGGATAGTTGGACCCCAGTTGGGACAAATCCCAGATTTGAAGAGAAATGAATTTAACCTCGATGAAAGAAAAAACTACACCATGCTCATACCACATAATAATTTGATGAGGACGACTGGGAAGAAGCCATGCATAGTCTCTCAGCCATTGATTAAGGAGTTCACGCAATCAATTATACTGAATGTAATGAAGATTCCTCACTTTGTCCGACATCAGGAGGTTAACTCTCGCATTAAACTCCTTTTATTGTGCTACCATGGAGGATATATGTGGCTCGACAGGAGTGTTACTATGGATCCATCATTGATCCACTTGATTATGTGGATGAGTATGTGGGGACTAGACCCTCAACAGTTCTACCCAGGGAAGACTACAAATCGCTCCCTGTCATAGCGCATAAAGGAAAGTGAGGATACAAAGTAGCCTCCATCCAAGATGGTGTAGTGCACCTATATTTTTGTCTTATAGCTAGAAAAATCATCAGAAAGAACCGTCCCATGCAGGTCACAGGAGTTGAAGTAGACCTCACAAGAAAGTTTGTGGAAGGCATGCAAATGAACTGGGTGAGTTACCTCATCAACAAGCTCGAAAAAGATTGTCACTGTTAAGAACCAAATATCAATATAGCATAGAAAAACCTCAGAATAAGTACTCAACACCTTGAAAAAGAGATAATTTCATACAATAAGCCTCTTCAAGGGGGAAACCTCCTTTTACCCCACATAAATGTTCAAGTACAAGATGGCTCCAAATGAAAATGTCTCCTTGGTATATATAGGAGACTAGGAGGTATAATTACAACTAATGGAATAAAGTCGACATAAATAAAATAACATTACTAATGCAATATGCCCCAATTAAGGGGTAATGAGCCAATATTAGGGCTTAACATGCCCCTTCCCTTGAGACAAGTGTTGTCTGCAATGCTTGAGTAACTCTGGATACTTCTGTATAAAAGACTCATCTTCCCAAGTGGAATCTTTAGTCAGTAGTTTCCTCCATTTAATGAGATACTCTAAAATGGATCTATTCCTCAGTTGGAGAATTCTTGTGTCAATGATGGCTTCAACCTACAATATGATTTTTCCTTCTTCGTCAAGTTCTGGAAATATAGTTTGAACTGGGATCTTGTCGCCTATAACCTTCTTTAAGCATGAAACATGGAAAACTGTGTGTACTCGTGAATATGCAGGCAACTCCAATTTGTATGCCATAGTACCAATATTTTGCAACACCTTATAAGGGCCGAAGGTACTTTGGTGATAATTTATTATCCTTCTTGGCTTGCTTGAGGAACATCTGTTTGTATGGTTGTAGTCTTAAAAACACCCAATCCCCTACTTCAAAAATTCTTTCACTACGATTTTGATCTTCTTGTTGTTTCATGTGATTCTGTGCCATGGTCAGGTTGTCCTTTAATATTTGGAGAACTTTTTGTTGATGCTCGATGTGATCTTCCACTACTTGAAGCTTAGATTTTTATTTTAGAGAAGAAGTGATGGAAGGAGGGTGGTATCCATAGAGTGCCATAAATGGTGTCATTTTTGTTGCAGTATGAAAGGAAGTGTTATACCACCATTATGTCAGGGGTAACCATTTGAACCATTGTGTTTGTTTATCAGAGACAAAGCAATGANTAAATGGTGTTATTTTTGTTGCAGTATGAAAGGAAGTGTTATATCACCATTCTGCCAAGGGTAACCATTTGAACCATTGTGTTTGTTTATCAGAGACAAAGCAATGAAGGTAGCCTTCCAGACATTTGTTCACTATCTCGGTTTTTCCATCAGATTGAGGATGATAGGATGAGCTATGATCCATATGAGTACCCAAACAAGAAAATAATTCTGTCCAA
>SNQJ01S0005294.1:208883-267866 GCA_010110895.2 Picea sitchensis | reverse complement strand
TGCCTCCAACTTAGCTTCCATCTCTTGTAGTTCATATTTTGTTACTATCTTCTTTTGTAAATCATTTATGTCCCTACACATTTCTTCACCTTCATCAAGAGTCCAAGTAGGATTGTCTGGAGGCTTATTTGGTGTAGAAGTTCTCTTTTTGGGTGGCATGTTGGCCAAGTATCACTTTTGAACCTTGATTTTGGGGTGGTTCTGCTAAACACTCTTTCTTCTGTTGTATCTCCTAAGTTTCAACCCTTCTGGTATGAAACTTTCTTTTATGTAGTTCTCTAATATTTCTTCTCTGCAATTCCATAGGTCTGATCAAAATTGGATGTGCCAAGTGGAATTTACAGTAACTTCCCCACAACTTGTTGATTTGTGTCCTTTCCAGGAGATCTCACTTGTATAGCGTTCCCCTCAAAACACAATTGATATAAAATTCTAAAACTCGTACCAGAAATATTATAGACTATCCACTATCCAATGAAACTAGTCTCACTCAATTTGGATACTCTAGGAAGAGGTTATGATTGTTTTACCTGGAACACCTTCTTGAGACTAGTCAGATACCCTATCTTCCACATGGTGTATATACAAATGTAAGATGATCTAGAAGATGAAATGTTTACCATAGATACCTTACTAATTTCTATGAATATATGCTAGAGTTCAGGGTCTGAAATGTTACATAAAAAACTTTATAGTGAAAATTATGCAACGACTCAGTTCAGGATGATTCCAGAACCCTATATTTCATAGACTGTATCTCAAAAAGTATAAGGCCTCAGGAGATGAAATATTAACCCAACGTACCTTGATACGTCTACTAAATATTCTCCAAGACGTTTCTTCTGAAACATTGTAGAAAAAAAGTTATAGCAAAAATTCCAAGGTATCTCAGATGTAGCAGTGAAACCCCAAGACCTTGAGCTCTGATACCATATGTTAAGAACCAAATATCAATATAGCATAGAAAAACCTTAGAATAAGTACTCAACTCCTTGAAAAAGAGATAATTTCATATAATAAGCCTCTTCGAGGGGGCAACCTCCTTTTAACCCACATAAATGTTCAAGTACAAGATGGCTCCAAATGAAAATGTATCCTTGGTATATATAGGAGACTAGGAGGTATAATTACAACTAATGGAATAAATTTGACACAAATAAAATAACATTACTAATGTAATATTCCCCAATTAAGAGATAATGAGCCAATATTAGGGCTTAACAATCGTGAAGCATAGGATCAAGGGTATGAGTTCCATTTAGTTGTTTACTCGTATTAATCACATTTATTGTTTGACAGATGCCAGAAGGAGCCACATTCATAGAAGTTGAGCCATCGAAGTCGTTGTTCATGAGGTTCTCCACCTTATGGTATACAAATGACATGTTGAATCAATGGAAGTCGAGCGTTGTCTTCCATGCCTAATACTAGAAGCTGAAGCGTGTTATTGAGGCATTTCCACAAATGACCCCAAACACATTGCACTAGTAGAGACTGCTAGTGAAGTTCCACGTAGATCAACACTTTATTTATATCATTGAGCTCAGGGATGAGAGCAAGGAGGATCTATAGTCCTATTATAATATGATCGGTGAAGACACGGAGGAGATCACCAAATAATGGTCAATGGAGTTCCTTGTACTGGTTGATGCTGTAGAACTCTCTGATCCCGACATCATAGGAAGTCCCTTGGTCACCCAAGTTGAGGATTATGGACAGACTAGCGTGAAGAAAAAGAAGAAAAAGGAGGAAGTGAAAAACATACAAACTGATGAGGAGGCAATGCCTCGGAGGAAGGTGGGCTTGATTCTCCCATGGGAGGAGGAGGCGATGAAGTCAACTCGGAAGGAGGGGAAGAAGGAGAAAAACAAGGAAAATTCAAAGTTACACTGCCAAAGGATCCCTTTACCAAGGTCGAAACATCAAAGAAAAGGAAGGTTTCTCCGCAGAAACCCTCAACAAGAAAGCATACATGCACTAGTAAGCCCAAGATTAAGAGCACGCTCATAGAGGATGATGTTGATCTAATCATTGCAGCTGTGGAGGATGCTTTAGAGGATATATTGCAGCAAAACAGAGTAAAATAGGAGAAGTTGTATGAAAGAATAGAGAAGGAGCTGAAGGATATACAACAAGCCATCCATTCGAACCACACAGTACATATTGTGCCTTATTCGTCGAAGATTGCAGAATTGGGGGATGAGCCTGCCCAATTATGAATACTAGTAGATGCAACAGAGGCTCGGCTTCAACGAGCCCAATAAGAAAAGGAGTAGGGTATTGAAGCCTTGAAGCAAGAAAAGGAGGAGGTCTTAGAGAAACTTTGAGTTGCACAGAAGGAGAAAGATGAAATTCGGGCAATGTTCAAGGAGGACAAAGAGAAGATCCAGAAAGAAAAAGACCAGCTACTTGCAGAGCAAACTGTGTTCAAAGAAGTGGTGACTAAAGAACTTCACTCTGTGCTAGTCTCAAAATAGGAGGAAAATGAAGCAGTTTAGGTCCAGGTGATGAAGCTCGCTAAGGCCATCCAACAGCTTCAAGCATGGATACTAGAGTTGGAACTTCAAGCAGTACCTAGAACTCCATAGGAAATGTGCGACCAAAGGGAGGAAGCAACCAAAAGTGCACTTGGAAGGATAAAGATCCTCACATTAGAATGTAAGCAGTTGAGTGATCGAAGTGTGCAGACCTATGAACACCTCGCAGAAGATCCAGAGCTAAGGAAATTGAAAGCTCAGCTCTAGGAGGGGCAACAATAGGCATCCACCGTGCAAGCACAAATAAATCTACTCACTGTGGTCGAGCGAATGAAGAGATCATTGGAGCAACGTGCAGTCTAGAAACAGATTACTTCCATCCACAACAGAGTCATGGAAGTTACATAGAGACTACAGTCGATGCGGGATGAAGACTGCACGATTATAGAAGAGATTGAAGGTTAAGGCTTGCAACTAGACCAAGTGGTTGCAACAGTGGAACAATGCCTGGAAGGGCCTATTACAGAGAAAGTGATTCAAGAGTTTTCGAAACAAGAACATCTAGAAAAGAAACAAGTTGAGACAGTTCAAGCTAAGATCGAGGCCTTTGAAGTAGCATTGCCCAAATTTGAGTGACTCGGGATGAGTCACAGGTGACTGTTGGGGGCCTTTTGGCCCTTGATCAAGTTTTGAGGAAACATTGGTCGTGTTTGACCACTTTTGGGACTTCGAAAGGTTGCTTGAAGATGGAGCACCCTGGCGGAGTTTAGATCGCGGGATATCACTTATTTTGCAGGCTTATGGACCCAACAAATGGTTTACTAGGGTTTATGTAACGGGTTATGGGATGTCAGACCATGGGTTTACCCATGTTTAGGCCCTTTTGTAAATGTATAAATAAGTATCTAACTGATGTAAGAAGTAGATATAGTTGGCTATGTGCACCATATGTTGTAAGTGTTGGCTTAGTGCAAAAGATTATAAGTTTCTTTGTGCAGACTGACTATGTAGAGTTGGCTATGTGCCCTTATCTGGTTTTGGGAAGGAGGATCTGGTGCATAACACGCAGATCTCCTATCCTCTACAGAGCTAGGCTCTGTGGCTTTGTGCACAGGAGCAGATGTATGTAAGGAGATTGAAGACTAATAAAGAAGAAGAAGAAGTTGGTGGATGTAGCCCCACACTGGGGTGAACCACGTATATCATGTGTCTTGATGTGCTTTGTGAGATGTGATTTATGTTTTTTTGGTGCTGTTATAATGTATGATGAATGCATGTAATGTTTTTTCTTAGTGAATAATGATATTAAATATTAATGAATGTTATATCTAATCCATTGTTATGTGTTAAGTGATTAGATGTGCTTGATCTTTATTGTGACTACCTTGATTTGCAACAAGGGTTCAATCTATGATGTGAATGAGACTCATGAACTAATACATATTGTTGGCTAAGTGATCTATTAAGCATTGTAATCACATATATCTGTCCCAGCTTGGTTGTAGACACATGATTCCTGCAACCCCCCCTGCCTCTACCTCAGGTGAGACTTCATCTTCTTCGCGGGTGTTGCCGAAAGGGTTTTTATTTAGGGTTTTGTTTGTGCGTTGTTGAAGTGTTGAACCTTGGGTCTGACCCTGTGCCAACACTTTTCAATGTTTTCAATGCTGAATTTTCTCTGTTACTAAGAGAAATAAGGTCTTCTACCCTGAGCTTGATGAAGGAAGCTTCTATTGAGGTAGAATCTAACATCCTAGAAGCAGACAAATTGAAGTCTAGGGGTGATAGACATAGGAAAAAATAGAAAGAAGAGCTTCCTTCCTCTTCTCATACAACATCTGATTCTAAGATGGATGAAATGGATAAGATGTTGAAAACCTTGACATATGAGATGGCCAGGTTAAAAATGGAAAAAAAATAGCCCAGTAGACCTGCACAAGAAGGTGGATACAGAAATCCTAATCAGTTTAGGAGGCCAAATAATGTACCTCAAATCTTACCAAGAGAAAGGAAGAATCAAGAAGATCAAAAAAAAAATCCTCCTTTACAAAATAATGCAGTAGAAGAAGCTGAGGAAGAAGATGATATTGAAGATGACCATGTAGTACATCTTAATGATTCATAATCATTTCCTACCAATTTGAAACAATAGGATTATGAAGATGCTTTAATATTAAATCAGTTTGAAGAAGGGGATGTTGATGAGGTTATACAAAAGGACCCTAAAAGAAAGAAATATGATCTCAGATCCAGATCAAATACACCTAAATTAGATACACCTGTTTCCACAAAGAAGGCCAGTACTCCAGTTAAAACAGGGTTCAATAAAGGCAGTCCTGGGATTCATATTGATCAACCATTAAAGTAGCCTACCAAGGTTAGTACTACAAAGTTAAAGGAATCATAAAATATTGTTTCTTATTTCAGCCTAGAACATGAAATTAACAAAACAAATAATTTTGTACCTCTAATACAACTAATGAAAACATAGCCTTTTAGGAATACTGTTATCAAGGCTTTACAACCTCTTGCTCAGGTCACCTTTTTAGATACTATCAACCTTGAATATGAGAACCCTATTATAACCATTGGACCTCGTATTGAAGATAGAACTAATGTTTCTCCTCCATTCTACATATCACTAAATATCCATAACAAGATATTGCATAACTGCTAAATGGATTCTAGTGCCCCGCATAATGTCATGCCTAAAGTGGTAATGGATGAATTAAGGTTGGACATTACTAAACCCTACCTTGACTTGTATTCTTTTGACTGCATGAAATTTAAATGTTTGGGATTCATCAAGGACATGGAAAGTGTGGTATTGGATGTCATTGTGCTGGTATTGGATGTAATTGTGGATGACATACCTCCAAAATTTGGAATGCTTTTGTCAATATCCTAGGCTAAGAAAGTAGGAGGCACTTTACAGATGGATCTTAGTTATTCTACCATACCTGTTTTTGGTGGAGAACATAAGAGATTATACAAAGAAGTAAGACTAGATTATTTGGTAAGTGATAATGAAAACCCTAGTAATCATCCTATATATGTTGTAGAACATGAAGTTTTCTCCTCTATTTTTCATATTGGTGATCAGATGGAAGAAACATCAATTAGGAAAATAACACCTGCAGTTGGAGACAGTGCAGAAAATTTTGTTTGGAAAATGTTTTTTGATGGGGCTTGTTCTAGAGAAGGTTATGGCGCTAGGATTGTTTTAATTTCCCCTACCCAAGAATTCCTTCCTATGTCATATAAACTTGAATTTGATACAACCAATAGCATCAGTGAGTATGAAGCCTTGTTGTTAGGGTTGAAAACTGCTAAAGATATGGGTATAGATAAGCTTTCTATTTTTGGAGATTCAGAACTCAGTATCCACCAGATTAAAAACATTTATCAAACCAAGCAACAAAGGTTAAAACAATATAGGAATGAAGCGTGGGATTATGTGGATAATTTATTTTTTCCATTCAAAATTACTTTTGTGGACATAAATTTGAATCAACAGGCTAACTCTTTGGCACTTGCAGCCAACAACTTTAAGACTCTAATGTTTCCTAACTTGAAATTTGAGATTGAGGTTAGACATAGACCCCCAATACCAGATAATATAAAAAATTGGCAGGTCTTTAAAGATGATGAGGAGATTCAAATATTCTTAAATAGTATTGAAGGGTTTTCCAACATTTCAATAGATCAAGACAATGAAGATGATGATGTAGAAGTACATACTGCAAATGTTTTTCAAGACAACGTTGTTGGGCACAAAATCATTGAATTGAAGACAAATCATCTTCCTAAAGTTTTTGTTCTAATTGAGAGATTTTTTTATCACAACAATGTTTCCAGAAAGTTTGTTATTCAGATAGAAGAAACTGATGTAGTGGACTGTGACATCAATTCTGGTTCAAATCCCAGAATGGTTAAAATATCCAAAAAACTGTCAGAAAAATAGAGAGATACATATGTTAATTTGATGAAGTAGTATTTAGATGCATTTACCTGATCTTATGAAGACCTAAAAGTGTTTGATACAGATATCATGCAACACAAGATTCCTCTGAAACCTGGATCAAAACCTTTTAAGCAGAACTCTAGGCAATTTAATCATTTGTTGTTGCCCATAATAGAAATAGAGCTGAAAAGGTTATTAGATGCCAAAATTATAGTGCCACTGAGATACTTAGAGTGGGTAGCTAATCTTGTACCTATCAAGAAGAAGAGTGGAGAAATAAGGATTTATTTGGACTTTGGGAATTTTAATAGGTTCTCTTTAAAGGACAATTACCGATTACCAAAAATGGATCGAATTTTACAGAGAGTAGTAGGGGAAAATAAGATTTATATGCTTGATGACTACTCATGGTACAATCATATATCAATAATCGAGGAGGACAAAAGTAAAACATCTTTTACCACTCCCTGGGGTACTTTCATGTACGAAAATATGCCCTTTGGATTGATGAATGCAGGAGCCACTTTTCAGAGGGCTATGGACATTACTTTTATTGGTGATAAAGACATGTTTGTAGTTATTTATCTTGATGTCATCATTGTATTTTCAGCATCTGATGAAGAAAATTTACAACACTTGAAGCAGACTTTTGAGAAATGCAGGAGGTACGGTATATCACTTAATCCTAAAATATCACATTTTTCCATGGAAGAAGGAAAACTTTTGGAACATATTGTTTCACCTGAAGGTATTAAAATAGATCCTGAAAGAGTAAAAGCTATCCAACACATAGACATTCCAAGAAACAAGAAGTTTATCCAATCCTTCTAGGTAAGATAAAAATTTTAAGGAGGTTTATACCTAATTTTGTAGAGATTATCAAGTACATTATTGATATGTTAAAAAATGATGCAAAAATTAAGTGGATACCAGAAGCTAAAGAATATTTTGAGAAGATTAAGTGGGATCTTGTTCAAGATCCTATTCTTATCAGTCCAGATTACTCCAAGGGATTCATGATTTTTTCATTTGCCTCAAAAGACACCATAGTGTTATAACCCTAAATTGCACCTTGTAATGTCCCCACTTTGGGACATCATCACAGGGCAGAGACTTATGATGACCAGAGTAGCCAGATGGATGTTATAGCTAGTACACGGGTATTTGAGAGGCATTGTGGGGTCCAGTTGGCATTTATCATCATATTCCATCATTATGAGCCATTCCGCACAGGTTGTCTTTGGTTTCGTTCCATTCCGACGATTTCCATGATTTTGACTATTTTGAGCTATAAGTTAATTTTCCGACGATTTCCATGATTTTGACTATTTTGAGCTATAAGTTAATTAAAATCACCTAAGAGGGCATCACTTTGGGCACATTACTTGAGGAACCTCTCAGCAGGGCTGAAGCTCATTGAATCGGGAGGAGCAACACCACAGATGGACATGGCTAGAAGTGACTTTCAAAGTGGGCTGTAGCTTCACAAGGAGAGATAAGGAGATTTTCAGAGGTAAAGGTTAATTGACTAATTAAAGTGATTTAATTAATTAATTATTAATAAAATGAAAGCTTTGAGGGACAAGGAGCCAAAAGTATAAAAGGAAGGCAAGGGCCTCTTCTCATTCATTCATGTATGATCTTATTTTGATTTCCGGCTTCTAGATAGTGAGCCCAAAATTGGGTATTTTGAGGGTTTTGACATAACAAAACTCCTAGAGGACGATTCTATGGTGAAAGATTCCACCTATCTTGTCCCAAGATTGGTTCCCGGAGATGCAATACTCTCCCACACACCATCTCTAGTTCAAGATCTACTTAGTTGCAGGAGGATTTGCCACCCGGCCATGTGCGACAGAGAGAGGGTGCACCTGCCTGAGGGATTCCAAAGAAGAGGGGGTGCACCATCTTGAGAGAGACGGTTGCAGGGAGATTTGGTGCAAGACCTGAGATTCTATCACCTGGTTATTCATTGCATGGATTTGGACATCAGATCTAGTGCTTCCGAGATGTACTTTATGGCCTGGATTATTTCTTGAGCAAAGGGGCGAATTGAAGAGAAGGAGGGCATTTTGAGATCCAGATCTAGTCCCGCTTGAGGGTTACACTCTCGCATCCCACTCTAGGATTTACCTAGTGAATTCAAAGTGTCCCGATCTATATTTCCTGAGAGTTTCAGAGCATTTGGAAACCTCCTTCAAAGAGGGCCTCTAATTATCTAGGGTTTCCAAATATCCAGCTGGGGCACACCATCTGCTGGGGATTTCAGATCTACGTGTATATCGAGAGGGATCTGATTCTACACCTGGGTTGTTCCCACCATCACCCGATTCATCAAATACATATTTATTAGGGTGATTGGACACTCCTTTGGCAAAGAGGCCAAAATTATCTAGGGTTTTAGCCTCATTCAGTGGTGCACCATTCAGTGGGGGGTTTTAGATCTACGGAGATTGAGAGGATCTTGGAGATTCAGGCACCAAGGTTCCCACCATCCATTATCAGTTGACATATTTATTAGTGATTGGACACTTTACAAGCAGGGCCGAAAGTTATTGAGTAATTTTAGCCTCTCATTGAGCGGCATTCTTCAAATTGAGTTTGGCATTCATGACTGCTTACTGATCTTCATTTCTCATCCAAAATTTTGGAAGAATCTTTTGTATTAGTGGAGAATTTTTGTAGCAGCTCTTATCTATTGGTTCATCTTCTTGGCCATCTATTGAGCATCTAGATCGCATCTTCATTGTAGCAGGTTTCTCCATTTTATGAATAGAGAAGAATTGAGATGTTTTAGCTTGTCTATCTTATTGGATATGGTTGAGGCATGTTCCATGGTTATTTCTTTCTGTTATTTGTTGCATACACACATATAAACACATCTAAAAGGTAGATCAACAAAGTGTTTGACGAAATACCTCACTCAGAAAAAGTTTTAAAAAGACACCAAAACAGTGATGATCCTTGCATAATGGCTTGGGATCATTACACACCTGACATGAATACCTGGAATCAAGCCATCTAACTTGCTATATTTACCAATCCATTATTGAACAACTCTTCTAAAAACCATCATTTTTAAGGTGTATGCACCTTGCACCATTACTACCCACTTACACATGCTTGTTGACCCACTACAGCCCGCGTACACTCACAGAATATCGCAAAATGTGAAAAATTGCATACGATACTGCTTTCCAGGCCATTATTGAACCGTTTGACTGCCCATATCCAGTCACCCCAACTGTTACTATCCTTTTTGGCCTATAAAATAAGGGGTTGGGGTCCCATTGCAAGAAGAAGCATGAGAGCATAGAAACTCTACCCATTTTATCAATCCCCCTTTGCCCCAATTGCAAAGCCTTTTCTATTTCCCTAAGAAAGAACCGAAGAGGAGAAGAAGACGTGGAAGAAATTAGTGCATGGTGAAGAGGAGCCCAAAACCAAGTTTGAGAAGCAGTGCCAATATCATGTTGTAAGTGACTTTTGTGAGATTAATATAAGAAGTACTTTTTCCATCCCGCCAAACGACGTCTTAAATTTCAATGATTTGTTTACATTTATTGTTTATGATGTCTAACCCACTAATCCATAGGTAGAATGCATGCTTGTAGCTTCTTTCTTGTCTTTTGGTGAATGAAGGTCAACCTTGGGAGGATACTTGCAGTCAGGAAACAACCAGGCGCAAAGGGATCGACATTGGACACAGGGTTTAAGGTATTCCTATCAGAACCCTACTCTTTGACTTTTATGTGTGATTGTGGGGTAGTTTTGGGATAATTGATGAAAAGTAGGATACTTTATATGGTTATATCTACCTACATTTTAGAACCCTGGTGTAGTCTATAGAGGGTTATTCCCACTATAACAGAATTGGAGACCACACTGGGGATGCCTCTAGGGTCTTTGGGGATATTTATTTTTGGGTGATTTGAATCGGTTCATTCACTATTTTATGAGTTTATGTAAGCTTCTATGTCTTTAAGGGATGTTGGTATTCCATACCAGTACTCCCTTCCTGTGCTGGACTGTTGTTTTTTCATTTTTTTGAGGAGTTACAGAGGTGTACGCACCCTGTAGTGGGCCTACACATGTACATGTGTGCCCTGCCCTTGTACAACTTGCATACATATGATGGTTCTTGAAGTGTCAGTAGTGTGCCTGTTGAGAATTTTTTTGTAAAAAGAAGAGACAATCATCCTCTTCCCTATCACGAGTCACACTCCTCAGGGGTTTTCTTGATCTAGCACTGGTCTCTATTATAGCATTTTGTAGCCTAGGTCTGACTTCAGTTTATCTTTCTTTCAACCAAAAGTTTCTTGTGTTTTCCTTAAATAGGGTTTTTAGACAAGTTGGTGAGTGTGATTTGATCTTCCTGCTTGGTATTGTTAGTGACTCCCTGCGATCTTCGATTGGGATAAAATCCATTCTTGGTCCTGTCTTGTCGTTATTTTTCCCTTTCTTTCTTTAAAAGAAAAGAAAAGAATTCATTTTCAAATCTCTTGTTTTGAAGCATAAATCAATAAAAAAAATATCTTTCATTGTTTTGTTTGGTAAAGTAGTTTAGTTTAGTTGCTTTGTTTACCAAGGAAAAATAAAACTTTCTTAAGTTATTTTATTGAATTATTAGGACATTAAGTAGCTCGTAGTCGAGCAAAATCTCGTTTCAAGTATTTATTTTCAAAGATATGAGAAAAGTAGTTACGAAAAGTTTGGTGAAAGACTTTAAATTGGCAAATCTTTTGTGAAGAAGAAGTATATTTGTTTCCAGTTTCATCTTATGCTCTTCTCTTTCGTCTCTTAAAAGAAGATCACTGGTTTCATTTTTGTTCCTTTTGACTTAAGACAACCACTAAAATTAATGATTAATCAAAATTTATTAGACTTTGTGTTTGTAGGGTCCACCAACGCAGTTTAGGCTGGAGCCTTGATTTAGGATTGGAGAGGAAACTCTTCAAGGCTACAAAAACAAACATAAGAGTCTGTGTTAGGGAGTTCTTGAAAGTCTAGTAACCGTGAAAGTTATTTGGGACCCCCCTCTAACACAGGGGATAAACATGAGGTCACGTGCCAAAAGGTAGCGGAGATAACCCCTCCAAAGCTAGACCAAGTGTAGTGGGGAATGCATATAGAGGGCTTATCTTGGGATTTTGTTGATCGCATTTGGCACGGAGCTTCATGGGTCTTGAATCCGTTCGAGGTCCCCAGTCATCTTCTGGAACACTTGCTTTCGATACCCTTGATAGGTTTTTGGCTTGATACCTTGCTCATTGCGATCCACCCGATTGTCGACTGTACCTGCTTAGTGACTATTCGCGCACTGGAAACCTAGTTTCATTTATCTTAGTGACTTACACAGGTGACTGTGGAGGTATACCATGGTACCTAGGGTAGACATCGAACCACTCTTTTCAGAGTATACCCGGAGGGTGATTTAGTATTTGAGTTGCACTTGCACTGGTAAGTTTCTCTATGTTGGAGCATAACCCTAACTTACATTAGTTTATACCTATATTAGACTCCTAGATCTTGGTTAATACATTCATTTACACTTTATTTACCTAATTTGGCCACATAGAGAAGAAGGGCGCCTCATCCCTAGATTTTAGGGAAAACTGCTAATTTTAGATCAAGACTCAACTCTTGGTTCTTGATTTTCTCGATTTATTCTTGATTTTCTTGATTTATTCATGATTTATTCCAAATCCCCCATGCAAAAACTCATATATTATTGGGTAATGCACACCTCCTCTTTGAGTGAGAGATTTATTCCTTAATTAATGATTTTTTCCGTTACTATTATTAGTAACTACTATTTTGGGTCAGTTAAGTGACTTGGAACTGCTTCTCTTGTCAGTTAAGTGAGCTTAAGTGAGCTAATGCGCATCACTTGAATCTTGTGAAAATTAATGAGTGTGTGACATGTATCTTTAGTGGTCTAGGTTTAACTATGTGGTCTCCCTTAGCTTATGACACCTATTTTAGCTATTTCTAGCTTTTTTTGACTAGAATATCTATGTTGAAAATTCTATATATTCACCTCCTCTCTTCTTTTTGAGGATGGTTTCTCATGTGTATTCATTTTTTATTATTATAAATCTCTGATTTATGGAGAAAAAACTTTCTCTCATCTCTTGAATATCAGCAAATTGTTTGTGTTCAATTTAACTAGAATTATAGATCTATCGGGGCTTCTGCAGGAATTCTACATGGTATCAGAGCTAGATTGAATCTAGTGGATTGTACACGGTTTTATTTGCAGGTATAGATCATCAGGAGGTGAATAAATCATCAATGGATCATATCTCTCAGCCCACAAAACTCATTCTAAATCATTTCAATTACTTCGAATGAAAGACAGAGATCTCTCTGCTCCTCCGAAGCAAAGGGCTTTACAGGGTAACAATAAGAACGGAGAAAGAACCAATTGCTGCAGCTGAGAAGATAAAGTATTTCAATAAATTATATGAAGAAATTGGGCTGATATTCCTATCAATTTCCAGATATATCCTCTTTCATGTCAGTAGATCCACTACTCCCGATGTGGTCTAGACCACATTGGAAGGACTATTTGGCAAGCAGGATGCAATGAGAGTGCATCAACTAGAGAATGAACTCATATCCCTAAATCCAATTCATTTCAGCAACCTGAGAGAATCCTTCACCAAGTTCAAATCCCTCCTCATTGAAATTAATGCATGTGGAGTCACAAAAGAGGAAGAACAACTCATCCTTTCAATTCTCTCAAAATTAGGCCCTGAATATTCCATATTTGTGTCGTCTTTTCAAGCATCTAAATTGACTCAGGAAAAATGGAAAATGCATCCATTGAATGATTTCATTGCATCATTGAATCAAGATAAAGCTAATTTATTCCAAATGGGTGCCATCAAGCATTCCAAGAACCAAGCACTTGCAGCTACTAATGCTCCAAAGAGCAGTGGAAAAGACAAGAAAAAAAGGAACGGGTAAATTTCTTGAATCGAAGAAGGAGAGATCCACACAATATTCAGATAACTCTTATGAGCCTAAGGGTAAGAAGAATAAGTAAAGAACACTTTTCAGCTAATTTTCCAAAGGTTTTCATCCCGAATAAAATTGCATGAGGAAGACTATCGATGAGATGGCTAAGCAATTGCAACAACACAATCTCACGGTGCCCGAAAATGCAAAGAAGAAAGATGATAACAGAACGGGAGGGAGAGCACAAGATGGTCATGATTTAATGGTTGTCACATACACTCCATCATATTGGATCCTTGATTTAGGTGCATATAACCATATGTCTGCATCAAAATATGAATTTTCCTCCATCGAAGAAAGCACCAGATCCCCAATTTACTTGGGAGATGCCACAGCCGCAAAGGTGTGCGGAGAAGCAATTGTTGATCTTGAAGGGGGATTCTTCAAAAAATTTATTCATGTTCCCGTGTTTTCTTAAAATATTCTATCGATATATCAGATCACTCATTCCGGATATGGAAGGAAGGTGGAGTTCACTCCGAACTCCACAGTGATTACCAACATTTCCACAGGCTCACAGCTTGCACATGGAATTACAGATCACGGTTCTCGTTTGTATTTCTTATCCCACTTTGTTCCTAAATCTATTAGCACTATATTTATGTCACAATATAATGATATCAGTAGGTTATGGAATGAAATATTTGTCCATCTAAACTATAATTACTTGCATCAACTCAGCAAGGAAAACATGGTAGAAGGATTGCCAGCGATTAAATTCACAAGAGGTGTATGTCAAGATTGCATTCTTGGCAAGCATCCAAAGAAAACGTTTGACAAAGGGAAGGCACAAAGAGATTATTCACCTCTTGGGATGATTCACAGTGACATCATGGGCCCATTCCCATAGCCTTCAATCAGTAAGGCTCGATATGTACTCACCTTCATAGATGGTTTCTCTCGCTTTACTTGGGTTTTTTTTTTGAAATTAAAATCAAAAGTATTTGAATGCCTTATAGAATTTAAAGAACTTGCTGAGAATGAGTCTGGGTGTACGATTAAGATACTCCATACTGATAATGGGGGGGACTATGTCAACAAATAAGTGCAACAACGTTGTATTGATGCAGGTATACAACTACAACACACAGTGCCATATACACCACAACAGAACGGTGTTGCAAAGAGGAAAAACTGGTCCTTAAAAGAGATGGCCAGTTGTATGCTACAGTCAAAATCATTAGCTCCCAAGCTATGGGCTGAAGCTATTAATTGTGAAACATACATTTAGAACCAAGTTCCTCAAAAATCACTCAAAGGCACCACTCCTTTTTAATGTTGGATCGGTAAGAAACCGAAAGTGTCGCACTTTCGTATTTTTGGTTCACGAGCATGGGTTCACATTCCGACAGATAAGAGGAAGTCTTTGGAGCCTCAAAGTATTGAATGCATATTTGTTGGATGTCCTAAAGGTTTCAAAGGATATATATTACTGGACTCTCACACTAAAAATTTCATTCTATCTTGAAGTGTGAAGTTTGAAGAAGAATCACTGCATGATTTTTCAGAAGACCCTGTCGAGGAACCACTTGTTGTCACTGCTGAGGAGGAGTCAGAAACTTCTTCAAGAACTTAAGAGAATCCATCAGAGTGGCCTTTTGGGTATGATATAGAGGATTACGATCAGTTCATGGCTTCTCCAACTCAGTTTCCAACCTAGGCAAAGAAAACCCTGGAAGATGCGGGTGAACTAGTCGATGATGTTGCGGATACAAGAAGAACTAGATCACAATTTTTGGGGGCTCCTCAAGCCCTGGCTGCCACAGAACCTTTGCTGCCTATACATTTCTATATGTCACTTGGTTCATATCTAAATTCACACTCTGAGGCTACTGGAAACCCACTATGGGAGGCTTCCATGGATGAAGAGTACTCTGCTCTTATGGACAACAACACATGGGACTTGGTTCCACTTCCGAAATGAAGAAAGCTTGTTCGATGCCGATGGATATATCAAAAAAATATTGCTGTAGATGGGGAGATCATAAAGTAAAAATATCAACTTGTCGCAAAAGGATACTCACAGGGTTACCCATGAGGTTTTCCCTCTTTCCTCTTTTCATGAGGAGTTCTTTTATGTAATGAGTACCTAAAATGGCCAAGTTGCCAGGACTCAAATTTTTTGTCATTATAGTTAGGCTTAAGGGGGGGTGTTGGAGCATAAACCTAACTTACATTAGTTTATACCTAGCTTAGACGCCTAGATATTGGTTAATACATTCATTTACACTTTATTTCACCTAATTTGGCCACATAGAGAAGAAGGGCGCCTCATCCCTAGATTTTAGGGAAACTGCTAATTTTAGATCAAGACTCAACTCCCGGTTCTTGATTTTCTCGATTTATTCTTGATTTTATTGATTTATTCATTATTTATTCCAACTCCCCCATGCAAAAACTCATCTATTATTGGGGAATGCGCACCTCCTCTTTGAGTGAGAGATTTATTCCTTAATTAATGATTTTTTCCATTACTATTATTAGTAACTGCTATTTTGGGTCAGTTAAGTGAGTTGGAACTACTTCTCTTGTCAGTTAAGTGAGCTTAAGTGATATAATGTGCATCACTTGACTCTTGTGGACATTAATGAGTATGTGACATGTATCTTTAGTGCTCTAGGTTGAACTATGTGGTCTCCCTTAGCTTATGACACCTATTTTAGCTATTTCTAGCTTTTTTTGACTAGAATTTCTATGTTGGAAATTCTATATATTCACCTCCTCTCTTATTTTTGAGGATGGTTGCTCATGTATATTATTTTTTGATTAATATAATTCTCTAATTTGTAGAGCAAAAGATTTCTCTCATCTCTTGAATATCAGCAAATTGTTTGTGTTCAATTTAACTATAATTCTAGATCTATCGGGGTTTTTGTAGGAATTCTACACTCTAGTGTTGGCTATTGTAATTGTTCTTCCAACTAGCTAGTGATTTGCTCATCTTATCTCATAGGAATTTTTTCTAGTGTGTGTTGTTTTTTAAACGATTATAAAAAGTGTTGTAACAATATTGAAATTTTGGATTTTGGTAACTTAGGAGAGAAAAAATTTATAGTGTTTAAGTACCAAAAGTGTAGATATGAGAAAACGACCATCTGTCTATCACACACATCATTGAATGTTCTCTACCTATCATCTTCAGTAAAATAACGTCGAAATTAGACCCAAATTCCACAACAGTATAACAGTCACAAGCCAACTCACAACAAATCCAAAGACAAGGTTCACGTGAGAATCAAAGAAATGTACCATATGTTCGAGGGTTGAGTCACAAGGAGAATGAATGGAAGAATGGACAGTGGAACGACCGCATACACTGACCATTAAGACACATGGAGAAAAATATCACGAGCCTGGGTTTTTAGCCGTTGGGGATTTGGCCGACGTAGATATTTTAATAACTACAACCATGATCCCCGAATTCACTAAAGTATTAAAGGATAAGTCGGGTCAAATAAAGATTAAGAAAGATTAACGATAATAAATATCATCGCAATTTCGCGATTCATGATTTCTCCTATCAAGTATTATCGAAGTCCCGAAAATTAAATCCATGAAAGTTTAAATATTAATTGTTAATCGTGATTAATTAAGATATTAAAAAAATGATTATCGTCTAATTAATCCCATCGCAATTTTGAGATTCGGGATTCCTTGCATGTCATAACTCTTGAGGACATTATACCCGATGACCCAAAAGAGTGCAATGTAAAATCCAAAATCTATTTTGGGGATTTGGCCTACATGGAGATTTTAATAACCACTGCTTCGTTTCCTGGAATCCTGAAAACCCAAAATCAGGACTCTAGTCATATGCAAAACTGCTTTAGAAAAACACAATTTTCTTAGCCATGGAGAGGTTGATTTTCATGTTTGAATAGTCAATCAACATATAAAAATCCTAAGATGTCTATTGGTGTCTTAAGAATTTCATTTTGAGCTTGTTAAGGCAGTCAAAAGTCCCCCGTAAGATGAGGTTCATTTTCATAAATGTGGCATTTTTTACTGTGTTGAGCCATCATTTTCAAATGCGGATTCTGAGGGTTTGGAGTATAATTTTGAGAAATGATTGGAGGATTTTTTGCCTAACACATCAGATATCATTAGCCTCTTTCATTTTTCCTACAGGTGTCACATATTGGGAGAAACAAATCCATGTCCGACCCTAATTTTCAGATTTCATATTTTCCTGTTTTGACACATGTTTGTTAAATGCAGTTTTGGGGAAAATGAAAAGGGATCTCAGGGAACTAAGAGAGGTTTTTTCTCAGAATAAATAAATTCACAAAATAATCTTTCCGTTTATACACACCTATCATGATTCAAGAGATACAAAGCCATAATTGCAGCCCTAGTTTTCAGCAGTTTGGCCCATTTTCTATAGAAAAAAGTTTCAAGAATTGGTTGACTGTTGTTATGTTT
The DNA here is from genome assembly GCA_010110895.2 of Picea sitchensis. Lineage (NCBI taxonomy): Eukaryota > Viridiplantae > Streptophyta > Pinopsida > Pinales > Pinaceae > Picea > Picea sitchensis. Next base: position 249,980 of record SNQJ01S0005294.1, on the reverse strand, counting down.
TAGATTAGAGAGGATTTAGACCTCAAGACATATATGAGGCATATTTGTAAATAAGGAAGGGGGAAAAGAAATGGGATTAGTACTCCTCAGTTGTAGCTTTCATTTTCAGTTTAATAAAATATTGCAGAAGCATGTTTTATCCATATCAGAGATTCTTGTGATGTTTCTTGCAGAGTTTGTCCATTTTCTTAGTTTCAATGTCACTCCATATATATTTTATTATCGATTTGTAACTTTTTTGTAATAGAATTCATCCTCTGTTAGATTCTTTGTTGTAGACTAGTTATAGGTTTTTTATTGCAGAGATCAAGGTTCATAATTCATCCTTGGATAGATGCTCTATCCCAACCATCTCTTTCCACTGATTTATGCTTAGAATTCACTCATTGATAAGTGCTCCTTGCATTTTGATATGTTTTCTCTCTATTATGTTGCCATGCTTTTATAAATCCTTCTCTCTGTAATCAGCTTCTACCTCGCCTCTGTTCCATGGATTTCCATCGTCGAAACACTCTTATCATTTGTTTGATCACTTGACTCCATTACCAATGGACTACCTCCTGGTCCAACCCATCGACCCTAAAAACCTCAATTTTTTTTGTTACCCATAGATATACCCACTATTAAGCTTATTGAACATCCTATTGTGAAATATATTTGAGATATCCCTCTCGAGTTGGAAGGGGCAGCTTCTAATCAAAAGTGGTTCGTGGTTATCTCGAAATTTACTTGCACACAACCCAAATCAAGTTTTGAATGATAAATTATTTTTTCATTTAAAATGTGCTTAGGCTTGGCTCTGTTACAGCCTATAACCAACTCTTGTGACAACATTTTATGGTGTCGTTGTCGGGGATGGAGGAAAGAAGTTATCTTCCCTAGGATACGACAAAAATTTCATATCTATTTCTTGATGGTGAACAAGGGATAGGCATTCAATTGGCTGTGATCATTCACCTGGCGACTCCTTGGTTCAAAGACTCTACATGATTCACTGGCAACACCATTGGTCTCAAAATGTCAGATTTGTTCGTCGCTCGGATCACTGCAAGATTTTCTCCTCTGGACTTTACAAATGTTTATGGTTTTCCAAACACGTTTCCAGACATTAAAGTTTGGGAATATGTCCTTCCTAAATTTGGAGAATATGCGGACAAAAATACCACCCAACACTTGTTTGAATTCCACAAGCTCATGAATGAATTAAAAATACATCATGAAGATGTCCTCATGAAACTGTTTATGTTTTCACTAGAAAGAGATGCTAGAATCTGGTATAAATCTTTACCCCATTCCAGTATTCCTCAATTGAAATATTTTCACATACTTTTTCATCAGCATTGTAAAAGAATATATTCAGCTGAAATACTTTTTGAAGATTTTTGTAATATAAAATTCATAAGACAAACAAATCAAACACATCTTCTTGAAGAGGAGGAAGGAATATAAAAAATTTCTCAAGTTGATGAAGATAATAAGTATGAAGAAGAGTTGGCTTATAAAAAAGTAGGATATGATAGCTCTTGCGATCACATTCAAGAAGAAGATATTCAACATCATGGTCAACATGCAGAAGAGAAAGAAAACAATAGTTGCTTGATTCATAAATTGCATAGACCACCTCCTCCTTTAACAGAAGAAGAGATAGATTTTCTCCTGAACAATCATGTTGCAACCTCTGCTTACACAGATCTGCAATATTCACACAGTCCTGAACATGTGAGTGAAACTTCTTCTATTACTGAAAATGAAAATCTAAGTTTAAATAATGGTAGCCATGGAACTTTAGAGGAAGTTAGTAAACCAATTTATGATGATGATTTCCAGCCAGAGGATCATCTTGTAGACATTGTTTTGTTTCATGAAGAAGATAGGGTTGTCATGTTTAATAACCTTGAAGAGTGTTTGTTGTTTGAAGATGCTTTAGACTATGATTTGGAGGTTTGTGGATCTGAGATAGATAGCTTAACAATTGATATTCCTAGTGTTTTTATGACTGATGACACTCCTGAGTTATCTACTGAACCTATTTATGATGAATATCTAGAAGAACAAGAAGAGAAGATTTATTTTTTATCACACATGAAAATTTACGACAGTCCTCCTTTGTTTGATGAATGTGATGAAAGTGTTTCTGAAGATGATGAGAAACAAGAAACTTTGGTTCAATAGGAAAGCAATCAACAACATCATGAAAGAGATCAACCTATGTATGACAGCTACCAAGAATATATTTGGACAGTATATGAAGGACATAAGGAGGGATTACTGAAACAATTGATCTCTCCTCCCTATTTTGCAACCATTGAGAAATAGACTAGTAAGTTTCAATGCGACATTTTTGCACCAGTGGAAGAAAAAATCAGCAGTGGACAAAGTGCGCAAAAACATTTCAGACAACTTGCACAATAGGAGGAAGTATGGATTAATTTTGAAAGTGGTATATCTCTTCCCTTCTACAATCCAGTAGAAGTTTATATGGAGTCAAAATGGGGGACTGAATTTGTTATTTCCAACTTCTTGAAGTCTGAATTTCAAAACTATAAGTACCTACTCCCAGGGCATGTTTTGAAATTTGCAGTTTCTCCTATCATCCTTTTGCTCAAAGATGGAATTATAATTAAGTTTGTTAGTCGGATACTCGCTTGGTTGATTTGGAAGTTTTCCTATACGTGAAAAAAAATTGTGATATCAATTAGAGTAGGTGGTGTATATAAATAAGCTTGACTTTGAGAATTAGAGTACAACAATGGTTTTAAGTACATTTCTAGTTCAGTTTGACATCTTGTATGGTTTTTATTTAAGACATTATGACTCCATATCCCAATGAATGCATAAGCGTTTTTTTTTCTTCGGAAAGGTGCAAGTAAAGCGACAGAGTTCAGAGTTTGATAAGGATGATTTCAGGTCGCCCAATGGATGAAGGCATGTGGTATACTATTCTTGGCACTTTGCAGGAAAGTACCATCCTTAGATGGAGCCTCTTTTGTAACAATATTGAAATTTTTTCTTTCGGTAACTTAGGAGAGAAAACATTTATAGTGTTTAACTACCGAAAGTGTAGATATGAGAAAAAGACCATATGTTTGTCACACGCATCACTGAATGTTCTCTACCTGTCATCTTCAGTCAAATAACGTAGAAATCATCCCCAAATGCCACAACAGTATAATAGTCACAAGCCAACTCACGAAAAATCCAAAGACAGGGTTCACATGAGAATCAAAGAAATGTACCATATGTTCGAGGGTTGAGTCACAACGAGAATGAATGGAAGCATTGGCAGTGGAATGACTGCATACACCGAGAATTAAGCCACATGGAGAAAAATTTCACGAGTCTAGGTTTTTAGCCGTCGGGGATTTGGCCGACATAGATATTTTAATAACTACATCCCCGATCTTTGAATTCACTAAAGTATTAAAGGATAAGCCGGGTCAAATAAAGATTAAGAAAGATTAACGTTAATAAATATCATCACAATTTCGTGATTTGTGATTTCTCGTGTCAAGTATTATCGAAGTCCTGACACTTAAATCCATGAAAGGTTAAAGATTAATTGCTAATCGTGATTAATTAAGAGATTAAAACAAATGATTATCGTCTAATTAATCCCATCGCGATTTCGCGATTCGAGATTGCTTGCATGTCATAACTCTTGAGGACATGATACTCGAAACCCGAAGGCCCGAAAGAGTGCAATGTAAAAGTTGAAATATATTTATGGGATTTGGCCATTGGGGATTTGGCCGATGTCTATATTTTATTAACCACTTCTTCATTTCCCCGAATCCTGAAAACCCGAAATCGGGACTCCAGTCATATGCAAAACTGCTTTAGAAAAACGCAATTTTCTCAGTCGTGGAGAGGTCATTTTTCGCATTCAAATAGTTGATCAACATATTAAAATCCTAAGTTGTTCAATGGTGTCTTTAGAATTTCATTTTGAGCTTGTTAAGGTAGTCAAAAGGCCCCCGTAAGATGAGGTTCATTTTTAGAAATGTGGCGTTTTTTACTGTGTTGAGTCATCATTTTCAAATGAGGATTCTTAGTGACTGGAGTATCATTTTGAGAAATGGTTGGAGTATTTTATTCCTAACACATCAGATATCATTATACTCTTTCATTTTTCCTACAAGTGTCACATATTGGGAGAATCAAATCCATCTGCGAGCCCTAATTTTTGGATTTCATATTTTCCTGTTTTGACACATGTTTGTTAAATGCAGTTTTGGGAAAATGAAAAGTGGTCTCATGGAACTGAGAGAGGTTTCTGCTCAAAATACACATATGCACAAAAGCCTCTTTCAGTTTATACACAGCTATCGCGATTTGAGAGATACATATCCATAACTGCAACCCTAGTTTTTAGCGGTTTGGCCCATTTTCTATGGAACAAAGTTTCAAGAATTGGTTGTAACTATTGTTATCTTTTAGATTAGAGAGGATTTCGACCTCAAGGCATATATGAGGCATATTTTTAAAAGTTAAAGGGGGGAAAGACATAGGAGTAGTACTCCTGGGCTGTATCTTTCATCTTTAGTTTAATAAAAGATTGCAGAAGCATGTTTTATCCATATTAGATATTCTTATGATGTTGCTTGCAGAGTTTGTCCATTTTCTTAGTTTCAATATCACTCCATCTATATTTTCTTCTCGATTTGTAATTGTTTTGTAATATAATTCATCCTCTGTTGATGCTCTGTCGCAGACTGGTTATAGGTTTTTTCTTGCAGAGATCAAGGTTCAAAATTTATCCTTGGATAGATGCTCTGCCCCAACCATCTATTTCCACTGATTTATGCTTCGAATTCACTCATTGCTAAGTGCTCCTTGCATTTTGATATGTTTTCTCTCTATTCTGTTGTCATACTTTTATAAATCCATCTCTCTGTAATCAGCTTCTACCTCACCTTTGTTCCATGGTTTTCCATCACCGAAACACTCTTATTATTTGCTTGATCATTTGACTCCATTCCCAATGGAATACCTCTTGGTCCAACCCATCAAACCTAAAACCTCAAAACTTTTTGTTACCCACAGATCTGCCCACTGTTAAGCTTATTGAACATCCTATCATGACATATATTCAAGATATCCCTCTCGGGTTGGAAGGGGCAGCTTCTAATCAAAAGTGGTTCATGGTTATTTCAGAATTTACTTGCACGCAACCCAAATCAAGTTCTGAATTATAACTTATTTTTTCATTTAAAATGCGCTAAGTCTTGGCTTTGTTACATCCTAGAACCAACTCTTGCGACAACAGAAAGCCCTAGTGTGTCGTTGATATTCTCACACAGTGGAGGATCAAGAGCTCCACCGGTCGTGAAGGCTTTTGGGCCTACTACCGATTGATCTTGAGCCACCCCTGCCACTGCTAAAGAGAAAACTATACCAGTAAGGGTCTTTTGAGCCGATCGGATTATAGGAAACTGTGCTCGAGTCATCTCTGAGAGGATAACATTTGATTCTAGAAGAACCAATCATTTCAAACCTCAAAGCACAAGCTCTTGGTCCATATAACCTTCCAATCACCGATCTATTGATGCCCATTGTTGTACAGGTTCAACATTACAAGCGTCGCTTAGTGCCACAAGTAGCAATGGAAATAAAAACTATTACTTCCTCAGGGAATAATCATATTCCCTCTACGATTTCCACTACAGGGGGTGTTCCACCTCCTAACAAACCATCGTCGATTCATGCCACTATGGTCTCGACTGCCTCTACCTCGAGTAATGGTCAGATTCTGTGTATGGCGGCGATCACTGCTCCTTTCACTCAGAATGTGACAGGCCCTCTGTTCACATATGGGATGCCTGGCTTCAGTATGAGCACTATACTTTCCTACTCCACTCTTCAGACTTTAGGTCTTAGGGTAGGGAGCTCCAATGCTCCTCTGTAAGGATATATGTGGGGAACTTTAGCTCCTTATAACACTTTCTCTTACGGAGGAGGTCATATACCTCCTTCATACCCTTCACTCAACCATGCTCACCATCACTCCATTGGGCCAAACACAAACTATAGTTTGTTTGGAGAAGATAGTCAAGGAATTCCTTATATAACATCCGGTTGGATTGACATTGTTCTCTTTGTTCGATGCATTCGGTAACAATGATTTCTCGTCAACTGGCATCTTGGCCGGGGGAAACCCTGGTTATGGAAAACAACATCTTGTACAGGGTACTATTCCTGCACAGGGGGCACAATTAGGAATTCCTTCCTCACAAGGACCTTGGAATCCATGGAAGGAATCATTTCCCTCATCAAGGATGTCGATCGAGGGCAACCCCTTCCATAGCCAATGGAACCCCGGTCAAGGCTCAACACCTATGCCCGTTGGATCGACAGGGGGCACCCCTTCCCAAAATCCTTGGAATGCGATGCAATCCCAGCCCTTTACATCCTATTACAGGAGTCATTCGATGACATATCAACAAGCGCAGAGTCCATACACTAGTCACGACCATGGTTATTACCAAAACCCTAGCCAACAACCTAACGTTTCCTGGCAACCTAGTACCAACCAAAATCTAGGCTCCTTTTTCCCTGGTTACAATCAACAACCCAAATTACCATTTCTAGCAACTTTGCACTTGTCAAACTTGACAAGGTTATTAAACAACCCCATCTATCATGATCTGCGTTGGCCTCTTATGTCGGCCAAGTTGCCTTCGTACATTCCAAAGTTTGAGGCCAAGCCTAACGAAGATCCATGTGATCATGTGACTACCTTCTATTTATGGTTCTTTTCCAACTCATTGAGAGACGACTCCGTCCAGTTGTGTTTGTTTCAACACACTCTCATTGGGAGTGTTGTGAAATGGTACATCGAGCTCAAACGCTCAAGATACTCTTCCTTCAGTGAATTGGCAATGGATTTATTAAACCATTTCCAATTACCTATGAGATACGACGTCATCACCGAATTGCTGGCCAATTTTGAGCAGACAAAAGTGAACGATATCTCAGATCACATCTGAGAATGGAGACATCAGAAGAGTTTGATAAAAGTACCAGTCCCACCAACATTCCTACTAGAGTGGTTCCTTAAGTCTTTGGTACCTCAGTTGTCTAAAGATGTCACAACATGGGGAGTCTTTTAAGAAGAAGAAGTGATAATGAGAGATCAACAGCTAGAAATGATTTACTCTCAGTCCGATTTACTTTACGAAGTTTTGCCAGATGCACCAAGGTCGATACTTGACAAGACAAGATAGAGGTCTTGACCACATGCTGATGGTATTTTTGGTTCAGTGAAAATGAATCCCGCTGATCAACTATCAAATCAATTGCAACAATTGTTGATATAACAGATAGCGGCTAGCCATACCACTGGTTTGGATGCTCCCCCTACCTAAACATTAGATGTACATAGTGTGAAATCGACAAATTTGAAGGCCACCCAACAGCCTGAAGGAAAGAATAAACAATGAAAGAAGGGTAAGGGGGATAAGAAACCTACCAATAATGTTGGCAAGGGAAACACTGAAAAGAAGAAGTTGAAGTATCCCTGTAATCTTTGGAAGGAAGACCACCCGACTCACCAATGCCCTTGGCTCATGGAGGCCCAAAAGTTATTGGCACAGCATCAACCTGTCGTGTTAACGAATCCATTTCCACATGGGAAAAATCTAACTGAAGCCTCTTCAAGCGTGCAAGGGGGAAGTCAGAGACCCCCTCTGTCTTCGAGTAATATTTCATCCACGAATGTGTATATGATGAAAGGTAGTGTTGACATAACGACTAGGACACGCGAATACAGAATTCCAAACACCTATGAGAAGGGTAAAGAAGCTGAAAACCCACATCTTCCTCTCTATATTGAGAAGAATTTGGGCGAAACAATTACACACATCCCTAAAGGTGCATTCAAGAAATATTCCCACAATCCAAATGCAAGGGCCACCCAGAACTACTCTGTGGTGGAGGATTTGTCACAAACCCCTTGTGCAATGTCTGCTTTGGAAGTCCTCCATAGTTTCCCTTCCCAAAGAAATGCTTTGTTAGCTACCTTAGGATCTATTGAGACTTGTAATCTAGGAACGATCATGCTTGATACGACCAACTTAAAACCTCTTCTTCCTTACCACGTAGCATTTCATATAGTAGTGGCTTACACCACGAAATCTTTTACTCGAAACATTTTTTGCACGATGGTTGATGAGGGCACCTAGACATGCATGATGTCTTTGACATGTTGGAAGGTCATTGGCCAACCTGTTTTGTATCCATCACCTACTCTTCTTATCGCTTTCAACGGTCATTCATTTTGACCACATGGAATCATCCCCTCTTTTCCCGTGCAGATAGGGGGGAAGACTATGCGCGTCAAGGTTGAAGTGGTCGATGCATATCTCGACTACAATATATTGTTAGGAATGGACCTATGCTATGAAAGAAGTGGTCACAATAGTTTTTTGGGTCTAGTTATTTCAACATGAGGGTTAGATCGTGTCCATCGATCAGTTATCCTTCTCTCGTCCTGACCCTTCATCAGGGGTATCCACAGTCATGATGATTGATAACCCTCAGCCCAACATTGTCAACGTAGGGGTTGGTTTTTTCCCACCTTTGATGGGTACCTTAGATTACCTACCTCCGATCGACAATGTCCACTGCATATCGGTTGTCCCCAACCAGACTAGGGCCAAAATATTTTAAATCTCGTCATTTCACACGACTTAATTTCACAATCCATAGACTCTTCCTTCCCCATTATCCATGATGTAAGGGATAGGGCACCATGGCATGGCCATGCCTTTGTCCATAGCAGAAGTTGCATACTCTATAGTTCAACAAGATTCTGAAGACCCTGATCTGACTCATGCACAAGATTTAGATCCAGTTCTCGAGCCTACATGGGCTCAAGGTTCCCTTGTCAATACTAATTATTTAGACTTGGTATTTCCCTCAGATGAGGTGATTATTGAGGAAATGACTAGTCCATACAGAGCTTGGGATGATATTCATCACATATCTTACTTCCTCCCAGAGTTAAGAAGAATTGAAGCAGGTGAATTTACTCTGACTATGACTGGAGATAAGGCTTGTCATATCAATCCTTTATCTATGCACGTTTTTTACACTGAAGGAAATATGGAAAACATTACTCAAACGATACATATCGATATCTCCAGAATCCCTGGCATCATGGAGAATATCTTCGTCGGAGCAGACTGCTCCCCCGAGGAGATTCAAATCTACACAGATTTATTTAAATAATTATGCAACGTTTTTGCTTGGTCTTACAAGGAAATTCTAGGCATAGATCCAAGAATAGTCGAACATGAAATCACGACGTATCCTGATGCTAAGCCGGTCTGGAAGAAGCTTCATTCAGTCAATCTTAGGAAAGAAACAACTAGTAAGGCTAAAGTAGAGAAACTACTTCAAGTTGGATTCATCTACCCCGTCCAATTGACTCAATGGGTGTCAAATCCCATTCCAATCAACAAGAAATAGGGTACGATTCGCATATGTCAGGACTTCCATGATTTGAACAAAGCCTGTCCCCACACCATTTATTGACCAGATAGTCGATGAATGCGTAGGTTGTGAGGCCTTTTCGTTCATGGATGGTTTTTCGAGATACAATCAGATACAGATCAAGCCGGAAGACCAACACAAAACCTCTTTCATATATCTGTGGGGTACATTTTCTTATCAGAAGATACCTTTTGGTCTGAAAAATGTTGGAGCTACTTTTCAGTGGGCCATGTATTTTTCTTTCCACAATCTCAAACACATAGTCGAGTCTTATCTCAATGATTTAGCATCACGATCTCACAAGAGAGTCGATCATCCCGCACACCTCCAACTTATCTTTGAGTGATGTCACTACTACTGGATCCGATTGAATCTAAACAAGTGTATCTTTTGTGTAACATCGAGTCATCTGTTAGGTTTCATAGTTTCAACAATAGGGATCATGGTTGATCCTCTAAAGGTTGAGGCGATAGTGCACAATCCCTCAACTTCAGAGTCTACAGGGAAAAGAGAACCTTTTACGGTGTTTCATCATGAATTATGCCGCTATCAAAAAGGGTTTTATGCATTTACTAAAGAAGGATGCTCCTTTTCATTGGGATGAAGTCGCTCAACTCTCTTTTGAAGCGTTGAAACGCACCCTCACATCTACCCCTTTTCTTTGGTCGCCCAATTATAATAAATATTTCTTATTGTACTTGGCCACTGCGGAGTCGACCATCGATAAGGTATTGTTTCAGGAGGATGATTTTCTCTCAGAATACATGATTTATTACTTGAGTCGAGACTTGGTTGGACCGGAAATCAATTATTCCCACATTAAAAAACTTGCATTGGCAGTAGTTCATGTTGTCCAACAGTTCTGTCATTACATCTTATTTTTCAAGACCACCATCATCGTTGTTGTGACTCTATTTCAATACGTGTTAACATGACATGTGATCAGTAAAAATATTAGTAGATGGATAGTTATCCTCTAGGAATTCTACTTGGATTTTGTTTCATCGAAATCCAAAAAGTCATTGGTCTTTGCGGAACTCATCTCGAAACTTCTAGTCAAATTAGGAGATGTTATACCTGAGGAGTCACCTATCAAAGGAGACATGTTTTTGATCACGTCTTTGGACCCCTGGTACAAAGATATACTAGTCTATCTCCAGAATTTGAAGTGCCCTACCTCTTCTTCTCGTGATGAGAGTCGTCATATATGCCATCAAGCCAAAAAATATCTCATACTTGAGGACACTCTGTATCATCGAGGTGTAGATTTCATCCTTCACCAATGTATCACCCATGAAAAAGTGGAAATCGAGCTTAATGATTGACACACTGGAGCATGTGGAGGTCATTTGTCTGGGTTGGCAAAAACCCAAAATATTCTACGAGCTGGTTACTTTTGGCCAACATTAATCAAAGATTGTGTTGAATCGGTCAAGAAGTGCCACCCATGTTATATCTTCTCTCAGAAGATGAGGTCACACCCCACTCCCATGTTTCCCGTCATCACAGTTGGTCCCTTCACCAAGTGGGGGATTGATTATGCTACATGCAATCGTTATATCATCGTAGCCGTAGACTACTTCACGAAGTGGGTCGAAGCTATTCCAACATTTAAAGATGATGGTGATATCACAACTCTCTTTTTTTTAAACCAGATAATAGCAAGATTCGACGTCCCAAGAGAGATTGTCACTAACCATGGCATTCACTTTCAAAACACAATTATGTTCAAGTTAACATCAAATCTTGGGTTGAGGCAAGAATTTCATCACCCTACTACCCACAAGTGAATGGTTAGGTGGAAGCTATGAATAAATCCCTTAAGATTGTTTTATAGTGAACGATCGATTTGGCTAGGTCAAATTGGCATTTGATGTTGTATTCATCATTATGGGCCTACCGAACATCTATTAAGACTACAACCATTTTCTCACCTTTTCAACTCATTTACGGGTTGGAAGCAGTCTTTCCTATAGAGTGTCAAATCCCCTCTCTAAAGTTGGCAATACAGTTATTGTCAAACACTTCACCACTTGAAGAGAATTTATTATATATTGAGCAGTTCAATGAGCAGTGTCGAGATGTAAACTTGGATAACGAGGCTCACAAACATAAAGTCAAGTTTCAGTATGATCGGTTCATTTGTCCTCAGATTTTCTCTGAAGGTGACCTTGTCCTAGTCTATGACCAAAATAAGGATCCCCTGGGTGCAGGCAATTTCAAACCCATGTGTTTTGGACCTTTCATCATGAAGGAGGTTCTAAAGAAGGGTGATTATCATCTGGTCGACTTTGAGGGAAATGCTTTGGTGGAACCTAGAAATGGGCTCTACATCAAGAAGTATTACTCATAGGTGGGTCGCCTTGGGTGACTTCTTGTACCATATGTATAGTCCTATACATTTGTTTTTTTTTAGTTTTCATATTTTTGGTTTTATGGATGTGTCTTTTTTGATTTCATATTTTTCATTATGGAAGATGTCAAGTGAATCAGAGGTGTTCATTCGGTTCGCGGACGGTGCTAGCCGACACACTCGGAGACTTGCTTCTGCAACTTGGGTGATTTTCACACCTCAGGGCCAATTTCTATCTTCAGGAGGTATCTGTTTAGGTGACACTACAACCAATGTTGCCGAATATAGCACAGTATTAGAGTTTCTTCATGATGCTTTGTCGCATGGTATCTCACCTCTGAGTCTACTTAGACGCTCAACTAGTTTTGTCAAAGTTAAATGGGGTTTACCGCGTTTACGATCCTACACTACACTGACGGTTCCTTAGGGTACGTCTCTTAGAATGAATTTTTGATTACATTACATATATCCATGTTCCTAGGAGATTGAATCAAATAACATATACTCTTGCTAATCATGTATTAGATTGGCATATTGCACACATGTAAGAAAAATCACACACATGCACTTGTAGATACATTTGTAAAATAGATGTAATCCATAAAGACATAAAAAGATGAAAAATATCCATATATATATATATATATATATATATATATATATATATATCAGAGTACATGGGTGGGTGCAAGAACCTCAAAAATATGTCTAGTCAGAGTCACGGGGATTATTCCCTCAAAAGTATACAAAAGGTGCTCTCAGCACATAAGTAGTCTAGCCTAGCTAAGGGCGGGGCCTGTTGGCCCTGCCGTAGTGAACAATAGTGTTCGACAAACACCGAAAGAGTTGGACCCAAGTCTGTGGCACCCAGACTACGTGAGGTTTCATCGACGGTGGGAGATCCTTGATCTCCACCATAAGGACTGTACGAGTGAGCACGGTAAGGTTCCTCTCTACCTGTCTCGATACTCTCTCACCCTCTCCGGCTGGAGGCCCCTCTGCTATTGTTGCTGGTCTGTTAGCTCCAGCTGGTCTTGCCTCTGGTCGAGGATACCGCCTAGTGCTCGAGAAGTCGGTTGGATGCACTAGTCCCACATTTGTACATAACAGATACGTCATTGTCAGATAATCTCGTATACAAAAAAATGGTATATATAAAAAGACATAAAAATTAAATAACTTTGAAAATAAAACTTACCCATCTTTCCTCGCTCCGCTTCGGTAGGTACAGGCATGTCAGGATCACTGGAAAAGTTAATATCGACATAGGGGTAGTCCTCTATTGCTGGAATCTGTCATGACCACCAGTCAAAACATTTGTCATCAAAGGCCTCAATGGTCCTCCCCCCCCCTGTCGCAGCAACAACACCTCCCATTTGCGTAGCGCCGAGAGAGTGGCCTCGTGCCCTCGTATAGTCTCTTGAGGACTGATACTGGGTACCCTCTTGAAGAAAAAGGAACAAAAAATGGTCCCAAACCTGAAGTTATGGTGCACCCATACCCGACACTCTGTTATTTGTCTCTTCATGCAATCCAGCATGGTGGTACTCCAATCGAAAATATGTGCATTTAATCACTGTACCGCACAATGCATGTGTGCTCAAGAAGTTTGATGTAAAGCTGCAGATCCTGTGATATGCCCAATAAGTAGAACTATCACTTTGAGTGATAGGTTTTTGATCTTATGAATAGGCACCTGAGAACCTATTTTCTCAGTACCAACCTCGCAATGGAGTCCAATCAACTCCTCAATGTTGTGGGGCCCAGGGGGAAAAGTGTGCAAGTTGACTGGATCCCCTCTCCTCGAGAGACCAGTAAGGAAGTAAATGTCCCCAGTCGTCAGATTCAATGAATTCCCCTCGAGCATGAATTCCTCTGTGTCGGGATGCCAGTAATTTATTAATTCATTTAGCAGCATGGGTTGTGCCCTCATAAATGGACATTGGAAGAACTTTAACAACCTGCATTGTGACAAAACAATGATAGAAACAAGGTCCTCGGAGACCAAAAAATCAATGTCCTCATGTTCCCTCTCTCTCCAATGCACATACATCCTGCAAACACAAAGAAATGTAGAGTTAACTCTTGCATTTCCCTTTTTTCCCACTTATTCAGGGTGTACGTGGGTTGTCTTGAGGACAGTCGCATGTACACGTGGGATGTGCTTGGACAACCTGCGTACATGTAGGGCCGACCACTTTAAAGGTCATCACCCCCCAAAAAAACCAAAATAAATGAAAAAATGGAAGATGGAAATGCAAGGGAGGTAAGTATGTATTTACTTGGTCCAAATGGAAGTTCGTTTCATCTACTGAAGCTTCCGGAATCAACTATTTCAGCAAAGGGGTGTTTTGTTTTTACTTCTGGTCAATTCTCAAATTACAATGGTGATAATGAACTGCCATCTTTCTATTTATAGACTTTTTGGCCCCTTTTTGTCATTTTTTGGCCCCTTTTTCCATTGTTTCTAGCTTGAAAATCGTTTACTATGGTTCTTGAGTTTCTCAGCAGATGTTACAATCAGTGTTATTGTGTTAGTTTCGGTATTAGGAAGTTTTTTGAGAGTTGGGTCGGTTTTAAAGGTCTTTTGGTAAAAAGTCAATTTTCCAAATTTGTGCATGTAAGATAGGATTCTACCTGCACTTGTTGCACCTCATTGTCTTTTTTGCTTTTCCATAGGATCGATCCCATCGAATTGTGACACAAAACCCTCACTTTTGGTCTAGAAGTGTCATAATTTAGTGGTAGAGCCTACCTATACATGGATTCCCTAGGTAGATCCTGGTTGCATTTTGGTGTCCATGCCATCACTCATGACTATAGGCTCAGGAGTCTTTATTAGTTTTTCTTGATTACAAGTATGAGCCTCATTTGCATGATTCATTATCACTCTTGACCTCACCCTTGGGATTCCCAAAACACAATGGGTCTTCTTTTAATCCCTTTTCAGACCCTCTAAACATGAAAAGATTTATGAACGATCTTGTTGACCTTCACTATCGCTAAACTGAAATTTGAAGGCACGTTTGTCCGGTGGTAGTTTACCCCTTTTTCGGTTCGGATGGTCAAAAGTACAAACAAAGGTATACTCTAGGAGCCTCGGTTCTCTAGAAGAGTATTCTCAAGTATAATTTTAACCCTTTTTCGGGCATGAGGGACTAAATCTATGAAAAAGGAACCCCCATGGAGACCATAGTTAAGCTATTTTAAAACTCCCTAAAATTGAAAAGATAGTCAAGTGACCTTGTTTCTTCACACTCATTAAATTGGTCAAGAAGAACATCCCTTACAAAGTCCATAGTTAAGATCTTTTTAAACTCCTTAAAAATGAAAATATTGCTGAGTGATATTGTCTTTGTCACACTCATTAAAATGATTTTGAATAGACGTCGGTTCGGTGCTAGTTTACCCCTTTTTTGAGCCGACTAGACTAAATTTGAAAAAGGTACCCCAGTGCAGTCTCCTTTTATGCTTTTTCAAATTCTCTAAAAATGAAAAAGCGTCGATATTACCTTCTTTGGGCTCGTTAAAATCACATCGAAGGATGTTATTATTGTTTCTTATTAATCGCATTCGCATTCCTGTGTCTTTGGCCTAATGCCGACTGCATGTTACTCTCAACTGAACCATCTTAAGCATGCCTTATATGCAAGCCTTGTAGCACTTTGACTCTGCGTCTTGACGCCTTGACCCATGGAGGATTTTTCCCGAGTGTCCTCTTCCTACATATGTCCCCTTGCTCTGAGCATCCATGTCTTCCTTGCACTTGGAACTAGTATGTCTGTGACACTCGATCCTCATTTGTAACGTAGCATTCTTTATTATTTTTCGAGGTTCCCAAAATTATTGAAAAAGACAAAAAAAATCAAATATACCCCAAAAAGAGGAAGGGAAAAGTATTTTCTTTTTGTTGGCAGCAAAATGAATCGCCCTTTGAAAAATCACATCCTTTCATTTGATTCATCAAGCCCTAGGATTCAATATGACCTTAGGAGTTGTTCACGCTACATAGAGCTGTGTCCTCCTTTGTTTGGTTACCCTTCCAAACATATGGAGAGTTCGCTTTGCCTCCTACATCGTGAAATTATGTCCATGCCATGCTACCTAAGTCTCATATTTTGTCGGGCTTTTGTCAAAGGGAAGTCTTACTAAACTTGAGTCGACCCTTCTATAGTTTTTCTCTTATCCTCCTTCTCGGCCACCCGGAAAGACCAATCAAGTCCTTGCTCAAAATCAATAAATTTCTATGCATGATCATCAAGATCCTCTTGTCTATTCCCGACGAGTCATTGAATACCTTTGGGTATTGAAGTTGTAGACCGATATTACACTCCTACCCAAGTTTTGAATATTTTAAAGTTGTTTCTCAAGATCTAAAGACCTCATGACATAGAACTATCAGCCCTCGGGCTGAGATCCGCTCACAGGATCGTTCTTTACCTTCTTTGAGCCAGATCGTCTCTTTCGATTCCCACTGGAATCTCAATCAAAATCGATCCACAGGTCCTTCAAGAACTCCCCTGTGTGAACAGAACTAGGCACGAGCTCCTATCTTCCCAAGTGACCACAACGCTGTGACCAAGGCCCAATTCAAAAGTCACTTGTCCCAATCTCGCGATCTCATGAGTTCACGAGTCATGACTCCCTATTCTTCCTCTCCAATCTTGCGATACCCGAGATCACAAAATGCATATAGCTCTTATTTCATCAGCACCTTCTACACGTGACCATCGACTAAGATTTATGTAATATCCTCTCACTACTCGGCACTTTGCATGTTGTGGCGTCCAACCTTGGCACCTTCCTTTCACGAAACCCTGAGAAGCGATGTTTACTTTTCTCCTCGCGTTCTCGCTACTCGTGACTTCACAAGTTTTAATGTCAAGCTCTCGTGCTCTTACCTTGCGAATCCTTGAGACGCGAGAAGTCAATGGAGTGTTGACCCCTTCCACTAGGTGACATGTGTCTGCCAGTCTACCTCCCGGTCCCACTTCGTGGTTCTGCCATGTGTCCCTCATGCCCGACTTTCGACACTTCAGGACTCTTGATGTCGAAAGCGACTCATTTCAACCTTTGAACCCCCAAATGTGCGATAGGCGATGGGTTCTGATCCAACGGTCCTCCCACGACTTGGATCCAACGAATATCCTCACTCCTCGCAATTTCATGACTTCACGACTTGGAGCTCCCAACTCTTGGGCTCTCACCCTGTGAACTTCTGAGTTCACGAGATCCCTAGATCTATGCCACCTGTCCTCTTCAAATAGATGGTTGTGATTCTTTCGTGACTTCGTGAATCTTGATGCAAGGGTTTTGAGCCTTCAACTCACGAAACCCCGAAATGCGATTTATGTGAGTGATCCAACGACCCTTGTTGACTTGGATCCCATGGTCTGATTTCTCCCAAGCTTGTACTTGGAGAATACTTGCCATAACTTCCCTACTCCTCTACAAGATCTGACGGCTTCAAGGACTTCACGAATACTCCACGGAGGATTCTGACCATCCAATGCCTCCTTAACAACTCCTGTGAAATGGACAAGTACGCCTTAACGAAACTTATCCACCAACAACCAACGTCGCTGCACCTCCTTCCGACACTTCAAGGCACAAACTCTTCTAAGCTTCTCTTCAACAACTTCGAAGACTCTATCCCTCCTGAGATTGATTGAAAAAACCTCAAGTCCTTTGGGAAAATTTCCTATGCACACTCCTTACGACGCTTCTTCAAATACACTCCAAGTATTTGAATTCTTAGACTCTGTGCACTCTCTTTGCAGCAACAGTCTTTCAACAATTTCACTCAGGTTGTAACTCTAAGACTTCACTCGGCCTGTGCACTCCTTGCACGGCTCTTGTGATTAACTTGCACTTCTGTGAGAATGAGAACAATGTTATCTCTCTTGAGCTTACAAAGACAAACTCTGGCTTCTGTCAATGCACACCTTGTGGACAATTTCACTGCACTGCTTGCAGGAAAACTCTTTCTCAGACAAAGAAACAATTGAAACTCATTCTTTACTCTCTCATACTTCGAATGCTTAACAAAAAATCATACATACATGGCATAAAATAAAATGTATACTAGAAAGAGTAAAACCATCATGATCATAACATTCAATCATGCATACACAAAAAGTATTTGAACACCATGAGTCTGAATCAAAGCTTCATATATTAATCTCAGAACTTCTATACATGGGTTCTTCTACACAACTTTCTGCTTCTTCTTCTCTATGCTCTCCTGATTGATTATTCTACTAATGTTACAATGATACAAGTGAGGGTGTCTATATCCATTTTCCCTCGGGCTCCTAACACTGTCTAATCTAAGAATTCAAGTCTACCTACTTACATTTACTAGCATAAATGCCTTTTAGTCCTTCAGACGAGAGCAGGATGCTCAAGGTATGATTAAAATCTACGCGTATGCCCTTTCTTAATTGTTTCATTTACATTTTTCATATCGAACTTCAAAACATTTCAAAAAATTTATGATGTGCCAAAATTCATTGGCATTTGTCCCACGCTCGCTTGATGCTGGCGATGCTCCTGCATCATAACTCCCTCGCTTGAAAATTTTCATGGGCTCCTGTCCATGAGCTCTCGCACGGTCTGTCCATGCTTTTGGATCTCTGCTTCATTCTCCAAGATGGCATCTTCAACTAGATTTCCTTTCCACCTGACCAAGTACTCAAAATATTCCTTTCGCCTGGTCCTTTTACTAACTCTTTTGTCCAATATCCTTTCCAACTGTGGTTTCTCTGCAATTGGCATCTGTTTATTCCATTGAACCTCTAGTTGTTCATTACCTTCGTTTGATTCCTCAACTTTGTAAGGGTACAAATCTGAGACATTGAATATCGGAGAAATTATGATCCCATCGGGTAATTCAATCTCATAAGCATTTGCCCCAAATTTCTTCAAGACCTTACATGGTTTGATCTTCTTCATCTTCAGTTTTTTATATGTCCCCTTCGGGAATCTTTCCTTTCTCAGATGTGCTAGAATCAAATCACCAACCTCAAATTGAAGTTGTCTCTTGTGTTGATCTAATCTGTGCTTATACTCTTGGCTCGAGTTCTGCAATCACTCCTTCACCTAGCTGTGAAGTTCCTTCATTGCTTTGGCAAAATCCTCTGCACTAGCACTCCTAGTTGCATTCCTTTTTGAATCCCTCAATTCAGAAACTCCCCTTGGTTTCATGCCATAAACAATTTGAAATGGACTATGCCCTGTGCTTTTGTTGATTGAATCATTATAAGAAAATTCCACCTGTGGTAGAATATTGTCCCACTGACTGTGGTGTTCTGTCACCAAGCTCCTCAACCGGTCTCCCAAAATTTTGTTCACAACTTCTGTCTGTCCATCTATCTGAGGATGATAAGTTGAACTGAATGATAAGTTCATTCCAATATTTTTCCCTAAGGTTCTCCAAAAGTGTCCCATGAACTTGGTGTCTCGATCCGAAACTATGCTCCTTGGTAAGCCGTGAAATCGAATGACTTCTTTGAAAAACACATTCACAATGTGAGTTGCGTCACTGGTTTTCTGACACGGTATGAAGTGTGCCATATTAAAAAATCTATCCACCACCACAAAGATAGATTCAAACCCTCTTTGTGTTCTCGGCAGCCCCAATATGAAGCCCATGCTTACCGCATCCCACGGCCTCTCAGGTATGGGTAACGGTTGATATAAGCCTACATTCTGCCTCTTCCCTTTTGAATACTGACAAATTCTACATCTGTCCACGAATCGTTTGATGTCTGATCTCATTCCTGGCCAAAAATATGATTCATTTAACTTTGAGAACGTCTTGTCATGACCGAAATGTTCGACCAATCCTCCACTATGTTTCTCCTTCAGCAAATTTTCCCTCATGGAGCATTTTGGAATACAAAGTTGATTACTCTTAAAGAGTAATCCTTCCTGGATCATGTATTATGTCCATTATCTTCTTTCCCTAAGAATTGGATTCTCAGCTGCTTCATACGCCTCTTTAAAATATGGATCATCTCTATACATGTCCATGAGCTCATCAAAACCCAGTGTTTTGACTCTGAACTCCTGCAACAGAAAACATTTCCTGCTCAAAGCATCAACAACTTTGTTAGCAGTTCCAGAAATATGCTTAGTTACAAAAGTAAAGTTCTTCATGTATTCAACCCATTTAACATGTCTTTGATTCAACTTCTCCTGTTGAGTCACAAATTGCAAAGCATGATTGTCACTGTATAAGACAAACTCTTTAGGAATTAAGTAGTGTCTCCACTTCTTCAATGCCTAAATAATAGCATAGAACTCCTTGTCATACATGGAGTATTTTACTTTTGCTTCATTCAACTTCTCGTTGAAGTATGCTATCGGCCTGTCTTCTTAGCTCAAGATTGCCCCTATTGCAAATACACTTGCATCACATTTTACCTTAAATGTCTTTGTGAAATCCGGTAACACCAAAATCTGTTGTTCCGTGATTTTCCTTTTCAACAAATTGAATATTTTCTCTGCCTCTTATGTCTAGTGAAAAGACTTGTGTCTCTTCTTCACTGTTTCCATCATCGGTGCACTAATTCCACTGAAATTCCTGATGAACTTCCGATAGAAACTAGCCAATCCATGAAATCTTCTCTCCTCAAATATACTCTTCAGTGATGGCCAATTCTTAATTACCTCCACCTTATCTGGATCCATCCTCAACTTATCTGCAGAAATAAAAAAAAAAACAAATAAATGAGCTTTGTCTTCATGAATGAGAATTTCTTCATATTTATCAACAAATTCTCTTGTTGTAGCCTCTCATCACTGTAGCCA
The DNA here is from genome assembly GCA_010110895.2 of Picea sitchensis. Taxonomy (NCBI): domain Eukaryota; kingdom Viridiplantae; phylum Streptophyta; class Pinopsida; order Pinales; family Pinaceae; genus Picea; species Picea sitchensis. Next base: position 229,321 of record SNQJ01S0005294.1, on the reverse strand, counting down.
AATGTTTCAGATGCTCTGCCTCTATTTTACTAAAAATCAGTGTGTCATCAAGATACACAATGACAAATTTTCCGATGAAATCCTTCAAGACTTCATTCATCAATCTCATGAAAGTACTTGGCGCATTTGTTAAGCCAAACGGCATAACAAGCCATTCATACAACCCTTCATTGGTCTTGAAGGTTGTCTTCCATTCATCACCTTCTCTCATACGAATCTAATGATATCCACTTTTCAAATCAATCTTTGAAAAAACATTTCTCCACTCAAGAAATCCATCAAATCATCCATCCTTGGCAATGGAAATCTGTACCTGATGGTTATCTTGTTGATCACTCTCGAGTCAATACACATCCTCCAGCCTCCATCTTTCTTTGGAATGAGAACTGTCGGAACATCATATGGACTCAAGATTTCTCTAACCAACCCTTTGTCCATTAAGTCATAGACCTGTCTTTTGACCTCTTCATTCTCTTATGGCGTCAATCTATACGCTGCTTTATTTGGTAAACTAGCTCCAGGTATGAGATCAATATGATGACTCACACTTCTGATTGGTGGCAACGAATGAGGTAGTTCATCCACTACTATTTCATCAAACTCTTCCAATAGTTTCTAAACCTCTTCTGGTAAATCATCTACCCTTGTACTAGTTAAAACAATTTTAGGCTTCCTAACCACAATGAATTGTGGTTCCTCCTTCTTCTTAACCTTTGTAAGAAGTTCCTTCCCACTCATGATAAGTACATGGTTTCTTACTTTAGGTTTCACCTCTTTTTCCTTGATTGGAAGCAACATGTGATTTCTCCCATTATTATCTAGGGTGTATGTGTTCTTCCTCCCATCATGAATCACATTCTTGTCATATTTCCACGGTCTACCCAGCAATAGAAGACAAACATCCATGGGAATGACATCACGGAGTATTTCATCTTTATACCCTCCTATTTTAAACTCAACTAAACATTGTTTAGTGACATTTACCTGATGTCCTTTTTGTAGCCATGAAACTCTGTATGGACTTGGATGTTCAATAGTCTCCAATTCCATCTTTTCTACCATCTCTCTAGAAATGAGATTGTTTGTGCTACCACTATCCACGATGAATTTGCATGCCCAATATTTGATCTTGCAAGTGGTCCGAAAACGTCTGTTCCTTTGGACAGAACTCTCCACCTCCTTCTCTGGTGTTAAGAGAATTTTTTGCATCGTCAACGATCTTCTGCCTTCAGCATCTTCTGCCTCAAAATTCCTTCTTTGTGCTTCGGCAATGTGAGTCTCACCACCTTCTTTCTTTCTGTCTGGACACTCATAAGATTTATGTCCGACCTTTCCACATGTGAAGCACTTCACCACTCCACCTCTTCCTCTTCCTCTACCTCTGGTATGAGGAAAAATGTTTCCATCAGCATACTGACCCCTCTGTTCGGTATAATTCCCTCTTTGTGATCTTCCACCTCTCTCAGTTTGAGTCTGAGGTTTCTTCCACTCTTCCTTGGATTTTTTATTTTTATCCTGGGCAACTAATTTGCCTCTGGATTGACTTCTACCTCGACCTCTTTGAACTTGCTTTTGGCTCAGCTTCTCTTCAGCCTTCAGAGCCATCTGATAAGCATCTTCCACCATTCAGATGGTCATCATTCTCATCTCATCCTGAATGTCATATCTCAGACCATTCATGTACCTGGAAACCTTTTTATCATCACTTTCGCAATGACCTACCCTAATGTTTAGCCTGTAGAATTCTTCAGTGTACTCCTTCACTGACATCAGTTTTTGTCTCAAATTTTACATTCTTCGAAATAGAGTAATTTGGTAGTCCCTGGGAATGAATTTTGCCTTCATCTTCACGATCATCCTATCCCAACTCTTGATCTTATGCTTTCCTTTGCAGCATTTGTCAGCTTGTAGCTCATCTTACCACAATGTTGCATGTCCTTTAAGTCTTGTGACAGCATGTTTGACCTTCTTGTCTTCCTCGACATCTTCATAGTCAAAATATGTGTCCAGAGCTCTAATCCAGTCTAGAAGCTCTTCAACATCCAAGTTTCCTTCATATACTGGTATGTCCATTTTTTCCCTGGCACTCATTCTTGCAATAGCCCTAATCAGGCATTCATTTGTTGCATCCTCTGCTGCAACTTCTTCTCCTTCATGTCCAGCTTCATCTTCACTTTTAGATTCACTAACATCTCCCACACTAGTTGTGTGCCTCTATTTTATTTCCATGTCCACGACTCTAACGCATAGGTCATGTATATCTCTTTCCATGGCTGGATTTGGCACATGCCTACCCCTTTCTATTGACGTCTCCCTATCCTCTGGTAGATTGGGTGTTTTTCTGTCTCTTCTTCTTAGCGGTATGGCTGAGATTTTATTTCTCTCTTTCCCTGTATGAAGTATACAAACAGAGTCAGGCTCTGATACCAAACTAACATAGACCTATCGTCCCTCGAGATGAGATCCACTCACAGGATCATTCTTTACCTTCTTTGAGCCGAATCAACTCTTTCGATTCCCACTGGAATCTCAATCAAAATCAATCCATAGGTCCTTCAGGAACTCCCCTATGCAAACAACGCTAGGTGCAAGCTCTTATCTTCCCAAGAAACCATAGCATTGTGACCAAGGCCCAATTCTAAAGGCACTTGTCGCAATCTCACAATCTCGCGAGTTCACGAGTCGTGACTCCCAATTCTTCTTCTCTAATCTCGCGATGCCTGAGATCATGAAATGGGTATATCTCTTCTTTCATCAGCACCCTCTATGCGTGACCACCGACTAAGATTTACATAAGCTCCTCTCGCGACTCAACACTTCGCATGTTGTGGCATCCAACGTTGGCACCTTCCTTTCAAAAAACCCCAAGAAGCGATGTTTACTTTTCTCCTCACGTTCTCGCTACTCGTGACTTCGCAAGTTTTAATGTTGAGCTCTCATGCTCTTACCTTGTGAATCCCCGAGATGCGAGAAGTCAACAGAGTGTTGACCCCTTCCACTAGGTGATGTGTGTCTGCGAGTCTACTTCCCGGGCCCACTTCGTGGTTTTTCCACATGTCCCTCATGCTCAACTTTTAGTACTTCATGACTTCTGATGTCGAAAGCGACTCCTTTCAACCTCTGAACCCCTGAATGTGCGATAGGTGATGGGTTCTGATCCAACGGTCCTCCCGCGACCTGGATCCAACGGATATCCTCTCTCCCTGAGATTTGGCGACTTTGCGACTTGGAGATCCCAACTCTTGGGCTCTCACCCTGCGAACCTCCAATTTCATGAGATCCCTAGATCTCTGCCACCTGTCCTCTTCGAATAGATGGTTGTGATTCTTTTTTGAATTCATGAATCTTGATGCAAGGTTTTTGACCCTTCAACTCACAAAACCCCAAAATGAGATTTACATGAGTGATCTAACGACCCTTGTTGACTTGGATCCCACGGTCCGATTTCTCCCAATCTTGCACTTGGAGAATACTTGTCATAACTTCCCTACTCCTCTACAAGATTTGATGGCTTCCAGGACTTCTCGAATCCTCCATGGAGGATTCTGACCGTCCAATGCCTCCTTAACAACTCCTGCGAAATGGACAAGTATGCCTTCACGAAACTTATCCACCAGCAACCAAAGTCATTCCGCCTCCTTTCGACACTTCAAGGCACTAACTCTTCTGAGCTTCTCTTCGACAACTTTGAAGACTTTATCCCTCCTGAGCTTGATTGAAAAATCCTCAAGTCCTTTGGGAAAATTTCTTGCGCGCACTCCTTGCGGCACTTCTTCAAATACACTCCAAGTATTTGAATTCTTAGACTCTATGCACTCTCTTTGCAGCAACAGTCTTTCAACAATTTCGCTCAGGTTGTAACTCTAAGACTTCACTCGGCCTGCGCACTCCTTGCATGACTCTTGTGCTTAAGTTGCACTTCTATGAGAATGAGAACGATGTTATCTCTCCTGAGCTTACAGAGACGAACTCTGGCTTCTATCAATGCACACCTTGTGGACAATTTCACTGCACTCCTTGCAAGAAAACTCTTGCTCAAACAGAGAAACAATTGAAACTCATTCTTTACTCTGTCAGACTTCGAATGCTTAACACAAAATCATACATACATGGCATAAAATAAAATGTATACCAGAAAGAGTAAAACCATCATGAGCATAACATTCAATCATGCATACACATAAAGTATTTGAACACCATGAGTCTAAATAAAAGCTTCATATATTAATCTCAGAACTTCTGTACGTGGGTTCTTCTACACAGCTTTCTTCTTCTTCTCTATGCTCTCCTGATTGATTATGTTGCTAATGTTACAATGATACAAGTGAGGGTGTCTATATCCATTTTCCCTCCAGCTCCTAAAACTATCTAATATAAGAATTCAAGTTTACCTACTTACATTTACTAGCATAAATGCCTCTCAGTCCTTCAGACGAGAGTGGGACGCTCAAGGTATGATTACAATCTACGAGTATGCCCTTTCTTAATTGTTTCATTTATGTTTGGTGTATCAAACTTCAAAACATTTCAAACAATTTATCATGTGCCAAAATGCGTTGGTGTTTGTCCCATGCTCGCTTGATGCTGGTGATGCTTCTGCATCACCTCATCTCCTGCCATCAGGCATCATTGGCTTCTTGAAGATGGATAACATACATGTATATCTTTTTATTTTGAGATGTAGATCCGTTGTGTATTACTTGCGTCTACACTTTATATAGTTATATGACATGGATTTTCTGTGTATTTGATTGGCAACCATGATTTTATTTCATCCCGAGCATGGGTATGCCCACCTCGGTGTGACAAATTGTTATTTTTTCTGATGGAACCTCCTCAAATCTGGTCCCTGGGCTCAATCGCGACATACAATGGTGAATATTTGTAATGTATTTCGGCCATCAGATGCTCTTTTGACCTCACACATTAGGGGGAATCTATTATAACCCTAAATTGCACCTAACATGCATACCTGGCATTAGGCCATCCAACTTGCTATCTTACCAAGACATTATTGAACAACTTTTCTAAAAACCATCATTTTGAAGGTGTATGCACCCTGCACCATTACTACCCGCGTACACATGCTTGTTGAGCCACTACAACCTGCCTACACTCACAACATATCACGAAATGTGGAAATTTTCATAGGATACTAGATTTTGGGGCATTACTGAACCATTTGACTGCCCATAGCCAGTCAACCCAACTATTACTATCCCTTTTGGCCTATAAAATAAGGGTTTGGGGTCCCATTTCAAGAAGAATCACGAGAGCATAGAAACTTTTCCTATTTTATCAATCCCTTGTTATTTTCCCCAATTACAAATCCCTTGTTATTTTCCTAAGAGAGAAGTAAAGAGGAGAAGAAGATGTGGAAGCATTTGGCACATGGTGAAGAGGAGCCCAAGACCCAGTTCGAGGAGCAGTGTTGGTCTCATGTTGTAAGTGACTTTTGTGATATTAATATAAAGAAGTACTTTTTCCGTCCCACCAAACGACGTCTTAAATTTCAATGATTTCTTTACATTTCTTATTTATGATGTCTAACCCACTAATCCATAGGTAGAATGCATGCTTGTAGTTTCTTGTTTGTCTTTTGGTGAATGCAGGTCATCCTTGGGAGTAGACTTGAAGTCAGGAAACAACCAGGTGCAAAGGGATCGACACTGGACACGACGTTTAAGGTATGCCTACCAGATCCCTACTCTTTGTCGTTTATGTATGATTGTGGGGTAATGTCAGGATAGTTGATGAAAAGTAGGAGAGTTTAGACAGTTAGCTTTGCCTACATTTGAGAACCCTGATGTAGTCCATAGAGGGGTATTCCCGCTATAGCACATAGTTGTTGTTATTTTACAAAGAAATAATCAAGGATATGAGCAGCCCATATCCTTCTTCAGTAAAATTCTTAGAGACTCTGAACTGAAATATGATATAACGGAGAAACATGCATATGCCCAGGTAAAGGCTTTAAAATATTTCAGGATATATGTTCTTCAATCTGAAATCACTGCTTATGTGCCAAGTAGTGTAGTCAAAGAAATTTTAGTTCAGCATGATTGTGAAGGAAAGAAAGGAAAGTGGATAGAAAAAATCTTGGAGTACAACTTGATTATAAATCCCACTCAACTCATTAAAGGTAGAGGCCTTGCCAAATTAATGACAGAGTCAAATTTCAAATCAATTGGGTTGTATCATCTCTCAGGTAAAGCACATAATTCTTCACTCCATATTGGAGAAACCAGCTTACAGGTAAATAACAAGTATGCTTCTTCACCATGGTACAAGGATATTTTATTTTTTCTGTTGAATCTTCAATCTCCCCCTAAATTGGATAAATCAAAATTCAGATCACTTAAATTAATATTAGTAAATTATTTCATTGCTGATCAAATCCTATTCTGGAAAGATCCTAATGGGATCTTGTTGAGGTGTGTAGATGAAGAAGAGGCTAGAAAAATATTTTGTGATCTACACCATGGTGTTTGTGGAGGTCATCACCATTGGAAATCCATTGCTTTCAATATTCTTAGGGAAGGCTATTACTATCGAGTCTTGTTCTCAAATATTTTTCCTCAGGTCAGGGCATGTGAACCCTATTAGAAGTTTGCAGGAAAGAAAAAACTTATGTCTTTGTCTCATCATCGTTCATGGGTCATTTCAATAGTGGGGCTTGGAATTCATCGAGGAAATAAACCCTTCATATTCTAGACAACATAAGTGGATCCTAACAGTTGCATATTACTTTACAAAGTGGATTGAATCAATTCCAACTCGGAATACAATAGACAAGGTAATCATGGAATTTCTTGAAGGACATATCTTTTCTAGGTTTGGCTGTCCTAAAAAGTTAGTTATTGATAATGATCAATATTTTAAATCAAACTCCATGATTGATTTATGCAATAAATATAATATCAAATTGGTCCACTCTACTCCTTACTACCCCCAAGGAAACAGGTTAGCAGAGTCCTCCAATAAAATTCTTATAAGAATTATTAAAAAACCACTTGCAGAAAACAAAAGGTCATGGTATTCCAAATTAAAGTTTTCCCTATGGGATGATCATATTAGTAACAAGAATTCTATTGGAATATCCCCTTTCCAGATGGTGTATGGAACAAAATCCATTCTTGCAACTCAATTGGGCTTACCAGTCTTAAAAAAATTTCAAGAAGAGTTCGAAGAACCCAATGATATCCAAAGGAGAGTATTTCAGATGATTGAGGTTTAGCAGGTCAGAGAACAGATGAATCAGAAAGTTGATGCTCACTAGAGCAAAGTCAAATCCACGTTTGATAAAGGAACTAAGAAAGATGTTTTTAATGAAGGAGATTTGGTATTAACATGGGATGCTAGGAGAGAGGATAAAGCAAAACATGGTAAGTTTGAAAACTTATGGTATGTTCCTTTCAGAATAGACAAGGTGATGGATAATAATACATTTCTCCTACATAATCTAGATGACACTGGAACTTTTGGGGGCCCAGTGAATGGGAGTTTTTTGAAACACTATTTTATTTAAATATGTATCAAAGGTTTCATCTTGTACAATAATTTTTTCTTTCAATAAAGACTCCATATACCCAATGGACTTGTTTTTATACAGTTGTGTTGCAAACAAAGGAGGACAGGGCAAGGAAATTAGTGAATCAGAAGCAAGGTAAAGGCATTGGTCTGCAATTATTAAAGTTTTATCATCAAAACTTCACCCCCAGAAGGAGCCAGTGTTAGTATCTAATTTTGTTCTTGATTTAGTGAGTATCCCTAATCCTAAATCCCCCCTGCTTATACCTTGTTGCTTGAATTTTAGACTTTTATCCTTGGTTTGAGATTGTTATGTTTTTCATTTTTGCACTTTGAAATAAATTTATGAAAGTTTTGAAGGTTTAGGACATGAATTAAAGAGATTTGTCACATCATTTGTCTATTTGAATTTTGAAATTCCAAATTATTGCCAAGGCATGAATGGTGCTATAGGAATAGCATTATTCCTACAACACTAAGGTAATTATGTTTTAACATGCGCCAAACATCCATATCTTATCATGATCACACAAATCGTGGGTAAAGGGCATGCATGTGCTCCACAATGTTTGCTCAGATTGATGATGCAGTTTAAACCGTTGTATGAATGAGATTGAGTTGTACCAGCAAAGACCTGCATCAAATCAATCCTTTTCCTAATATTATTAAACGATATCATCATCTGTTATTCTAATTTATCAGATGATGTGTGCATATATCTATTTAGAGAAATTGTTATGTAATAACAACTACATGTTTAAAAAATCTCATTTTCAAACATCACAGAGTTTTACAGGATTATATTAGTGACATGGCACGGAAAAAAAGTGAAAAAATCATTAGGTTGGAACCTAAGGGCACTGAACTAATTGAATATTACCCACATATGGCACAAAGATTTAAAGATGCGGGTTGGTTCAATTTTTTCACCACTTTCCAAGGACACGATGAACAGGTCTCCATGAAATCCTCACAGAACTTTGACGGTTTCGAATATGTGATTGGAATTTTTTTGATGATGGTGACTGAAAACTCCATTTCCAGAGATTGAAAATTGTCGGTTCGGGGATAAAGGTGGTGGAAAAAAGTGCACATGGTCATGGAATTCGTGAACCAGTTCCTGTTACTAGATAAACAGAACCCTAATGGGAATAAAGGAGTACGACACAGCTGGATCAGAAAGGAGTGGCATACCACTCTGATTATAATTCATAGGTATATTACATGTGAGGGTAGCTTCTCATTGTTTTACATCTATCATATCATATTATTAATGCACATCAATGGATATTACCCCCTAAATTTACCATATTTTCTACTCAAAAGTCTATCGAAGATGTCCAAAAGGGTACAGTCTCATCCTGCCACAACCAAAGGTAGTCTGTTCCACCAAGTTTTGATAAATACACTAGTTGTATCTACTTTGAATGAAGTAAAGAGACCCTAAGATTGGTTAATCCATTCTCTAAGTAATGATCCACAACCAAGCAAATAAAAAAAGGCTAAAGGGAAAAGAGCATCTACATGGAAACAGAGTGTTACAATTGATGAATTCCCAATCAAAGAAGAAACCTCTGCAACCAGGGTAACAAGGGCTAGCAAAAGAAATATGAAAAAACAACGAATCCCTGTTGACACCCCTGTAGATAAAGGTCAGGAAGAAGCCACCACCAGTAGAGGTAAGAGATCAAAATCTCATGTAGATATTGATGTGTTTCCCGATACATATATAAATATGAAAGTATATACAGATGAGGATTACAATGTAGACCCCATTAAACCCACATTCAAGTATAAACATAAATTGTCAAGTACGAAAATTCCCAAAGGAAAAAAAACAGGGGAAGAAATCTACACCTATGTCTAAATACCCTAGGAGAAACTCCACTAGGGATATCAACAAATTCAGGTTAAATTTTAAAGCTATGTTTAATCCATCCATCAAAAAAGAGAACCTTATAGTCATAGAGGACAATTCTGAAGACTCTACAGAAGGTATTAAAGAACAGGAAGAAATACCTCCATTACACAGGAAATAAAAATAAAATAAAAGTTTGGGGAAAACAACGGGAAAGGGAAAACATGTTGCTCAACATTCAATGGGACATATTACGAGAGAAACCACTAGATCATCAAGAGATGAAGAACTGTTCAAAGTCATAAGTGGAATTTATAAAGAAAAAGACTATCATCTTGTAGATTCAGACCAGATTATAGATATTCCAGAGGCCATGGACTCAGATAGTTCTGATGATGATCATAGCTCAGAACTATCCTCTAGATACCAAATCAGACTGAGAAAACCTAAGGCTGCTATAGACCTGAACAAACCTGCACCTATAGGAGAATTTCCATAATTCAACTTCAAGGTTAGAAGTGATAAAGACAAGATCAAAGAACTCCAGAAAATGGTGAAGTGGTTAAATAAGGAAAAGGCTCAGGTAGAGAAATGGAGCGCCAAACAACAAGAAAAGATACATAGTTTCAAGAAAAAGAGAAACGAACAAAAGGCATTTCTCAAGGAGCTACGAGAGTATAACTTCAAATTGTATTGGCACAACATTGTGCTCACAACCAAGCTAAAACAAAGGACTACTAAATCTGGCTGCATCATTATATCATGATAGCCTTATGAAGGTCTTTATGCACATTTTTGGAAGTTTTGATATTTACCCAAGGAGTAAAAGATGATCCACTTGTTTTTGACTTGTGAATTTGGATAATCCGAATGTATAACTCAGTCAAAACTAATTCCAAATTTTGTGGGATTCGATATGTTGTTGTAAAATCATTTTGGATTAAGTCGTTGAGTTGATTACTATTTTGGCAATGTAAATGCTCATTTTGATATGATCTTCCTAGAAGATAGACACTGACCAGATCTTGTTATTAACAGAACACTAGAAAATCATATCTGTAGTCATCTTTTGTATAGTTTAAATAGTCAGATGAAAGACCTTAGGAGGGTCGAAAAGTTGGATATTGAGGGACCTGTTTTGAACTCTTTGTAAGACAACTTTATTCTATATTGATACTTAATGGAAAAAACATATTGATGGTCAGACTTTCTCTTCTTTCATGTTCTTTTTCTCTTCTTGCTTGAGATCATTTTTCAATTGCAATGCATTGTTTTATTGGTCTTAATTAATGCATTGAAGATTTTGTTGTTATTATTATTATCAAGATTTGATTTACAAGAACATGTTCGTGTTTCTTAATTATATTTTGAGATAAGAAATCCATGTGGGGTTAACAATCTAAAAACTTCCATATTTTCTTTCTTTATTTTTTCTAATCTATCTAATTCATCTATGTGTCTACCATTTAACAAATTGGTGGGATATCTCTTGCTTTTATTCTGAAATTCATTTTTACTTTGAAACCTTGAACCAACTTTCAACCAACCTTTTAAAAAAACCAATTCATAAAACCTTTAAAACATTATTACAATAACCTGATGATGCCCTAGATTTCCCCATCACAGTCAAGTGCAACTTTAGGGACTAACACTTCATATGTATTTTTAAAATATAGGTCATCATAGTACATCTCCTTAAAGTGTTCAAACCCTAACGTTTTCAATTGAAATTCCTGCAGAATCATACATCTCCTGCTCAATGCATAAACAACTTTGTTAGCATTACTAGAAATATGTTTAATGAAAAAAGTGAAATTTTGCATAAACTCTATCCACTTAGCATGTATTTGATTTAAATTCTCCTTTCTGGTAAGGAATTGTAAAGCATGCTTATCGCTATAAAAAACAAATTCTTTTGGAACAAGATAGTGTCTCCATTTCTTCAAGGCTTGAATTACTACATAAAATTATTTATCATATGTGGAGTGCATTCTCTTATTGTCATTCATCTTCTCACCGAAATATGCAACATGCCTATTATCTCGGTGTTGGTAAACAATTCACCTTATTCTACTATCATATAAGCTGCCTACACCTATGCCTTGCAAACATCAATTGTTCATCGCAATCTTTAAATAAAAGACATTTTTATTTTCTGCGACGTTTACACATTTGCCTTCGTTTTGTTTTCACGACTGTAAGCGTGAAAAACTTCGTCTTTCGAAGTCGTATTTCGATCATTATCTGACCTATCATTATCTCTTTTGTCGATATGCCTATTGTGCTTACCTTTTATTTATCATTATACAACTGGCAAGACCCTTTGATCGGTACTCATGCTTCAATAGATTGTGTAATTTGGTTTAATTGAGTTTGTAGGACATTGAGCATTTGGATTTGCATTTTATGACTTGCCTAATCTTTGATTCTATGAAATGCATAAGGGTTTTGATTAAATTTTGATACATGTATGATAGGATCCTTATGTTAATCTTTTATATTTGTTTGCCTTGTCAACTATTTGGTACCTTGGATAAACTTATGAATCAATACATTAGCGCATATTTGATTTGGATGTTGATTTGTATGTTGGGTGTTTAAACACTATGATATAGTGTTAGCACGTATTTTTATGCACATTGGATTTGATTGGTTGTACACCTGACTTAATGGATGATCCACTATTATGAATTAAACAGCTATATCGGCAGTTGTACTTTGACAGTAATTGTTTTGCATGGCAGTGAATAACAACACCACCTTCGCATTCTTGCGTTAATGCTTACCCCTTTTGGCTCAATTCATTGTTGTTGGTTCGGATAGCTCTGTTACTATGTGTTTGAACCCTCCCCTTACCATGCATTCAACTCCTTGGCACCAGTCGTGCGAGTTGAACCCAATGGCAAACAGGCCCTGATGATGTTTGACAATGCCCACCAAGATTTGGCAGACAGTGGGTGGCTTACCTTCGTGGAACGTTTCGATGGCTTTAACCTTTGTGTGGCTCGACAATTTTCCATGACCTTTGATGGCTGTCGAGCCAAGGTTGGCGATATACAACTAGAAATTCATGAACAATTTATCAGTCTTGCTACGGGTTTGCCTACCACTGGACAACGATGGTCCAAGAATTGCAAAGTCGAGGAGGGCTTATGGACACTTCTCTTCCAGTCACATAAAATCACCTCCTATGATCGAGGTATGCCCGTGACCATGCTTAAACAATGTTGGCGTGATTTATTAATGATAATCAAACAGTTTATCACCTGTGAGGGTCGATACGGGTTTGTGTTATTACACCACCTGCGTTTGCTTATGGATTTTATGGGTTATCATCTCATTATGCCCTATTATTTGCATAGAAGCCTATTTAAAATGTCGAAGAAGTACAAAAGAAACCAGGCTGATAGTAGCCTTTTTCATTATGGGCTAGTAAAGCTTATTGTTGTCTATCATTTGACTTTGCACAAAGATAGTTGGAGCAATTTCGTTGGTCGGAATGGTTTCAAGGATCTGAACCCTACACAGGTTGACAAACCTGTGGTGAGTGAGGTCAAGGTTGTACCCCCAGTGCACTACCATATCCTATTGCCTAAACCCTTAGCCGACCATCCTATCGACTTACCCCACGCTGTGACTAAGAGTGTCAATATTGTTAAGTCTGTGAGAAAAAAGCCCAAGGCCCACCTCACTGCAAACGCCAAAGGGAAAAAGAATGCACGTCTAATTTCACGGATGGCACGAAACAAGACAAAACCCCCTGTCGAGCCAAACCCTATCGTGTTGAGTGAGGACTCTAATTCGGAGGTAGAGCGTTTCTTGGCTAGTGAATACCCCTGTTTGTAAGGTTTGTGTGCCAAACCTTCATTCAATTTCGTGTCAAACCTACCCCCCTACCTAAAGGATGACCCTAACTACCCAGGAATTAAACTGCCTTGTGAAACCCTCGGTCATTCACCCAAACCCTCTCCTGCTCTGTCTAAACCTACAGTTTCACCCTGTGATCAATGCAATTCATGGTTGGAGCAGTATTATAATAATGTCCCAATACTCCAATCAAAGATTCAGTCACTAGAGGACCAGATTGCAGCCCTGACCAGTCAAAAGGTCAAGCTACAAGCGATGGACAAGAAACAAAAGACGACCGGCTCCATCTTGTTTAAAAATGTGGAATCAACCACAACTATTGTTAATTCCAAGATGATATAATTGAGCAGCCTCATCGCTACACAGGTATGGAAAATTTCATTTCATTGTGTAAATAATCTAAGTTTATATAACGGTTTGATTTCGGTTTTAAACAACTCTGTTCATTTCATTTGAATGGCTCTGTTACATTGCATGCATTCTATATATAGCTTTGTTTTGACTAAATGGAATTTCGTTTTTTCAATCATTCCCAGTTTAGCTTCTATTAGATTTTCATTGATTTGATTGATCTTGGTGTGGATTTGATTGAGTTAAAATGGATGCTCTGCTATCAATTGAATTTGTTTGTACCTATTCTAGACAGGAATTGTTCCTCGTATTCAATTTAGAAAATGATCACATTTCGATTCAATTTCGTTATAATGCTTACACTATGATTGGCAACAGTTTTGATACGGTTAATTGTTATGATTTTATGTCCCATATGACCTTCGAGCAACAGGAATACAATTCGGATCATTTTCAATGTGACTCTGTACAAACACACCCAAATCGTGAATAGATTCAATTCATAACGATTATGTTAAAAACCCAGACGGTTAATTCGCATTGGTTTATTGTTAGCTCGACCATGTTATCAGTTGGATTCGTAATTGCAATGGATACTCTGTTTGAATTTGATTTTTAGAACGAGATTGGCTATATCCAGATTCACGATTTATTTCTATACTAAACTCAGTCGTGATTTGTTTGAAATTAATGATTTCGTTCAATACCAATCAAGATTATTTTCCCAGTTTGCAATTATAACTTCTGTCGATTTTATTAAGATTGTGATCACAATTAATCGATCTTGTTTGTTGACTATGCAAGGATCAATGATCAAAATCTATCACAAATTTGGTTTGGTTGATGTTGTTACGTATGATTTCATTTACCCATAATTGAAACAGTCTTCCTATCTGTGTATTTGATTAAACGATATGAATCTTTTGCTATATCGTTATAGCTATAACGAGTGGAAAGTGATTTTGTTGGATCAGATTGTATCTATTGTTTAACAATCACATATGATATGTTTTTCAATTGGATATGAAACAATCTTATTGTTGTTCGATTTTGACTCATTTACCCGATTTTGTGGTAACAAAACAGAGTATTCCTATCTCTGTTTTCGATTGAATCATTTTGATCCTGTTTAATGTTGAATGATAAAATCATTTTGATTCATTTTCAATTAATCATTGGAAGATAATTGGATTTAATTCTTTTAAAAGATTTGATTTGATTTCAATTCTGATTCTGTATATTATTTTAAACTAGCTACATAATCAAATGATTTTGTAGCTAAGTCTGTGGAATTAGATTGTTATTGTTTTAATAATAAAATATATCTCTAACTTGTTATTTTTGGTCCATTTCAGGTGAATTCGAAATTGCATTGGATTGGATGGACAGTTTAGAGAATATTTGAAATATTTTGTTTCATTTTAGTTTCCTAGTTTAGTTGATTTTGGGAATATCTTCCCAGATTATGTAAACAGTTTGATACTATCCATAGGGAGGTTTTACCCTGTGGAAAGACTTATAAATACCTATCATTTTTGTAATAATATGATCCTCATTGGTGGGAGAACAAGGATATGGAATTTTAATATAGACTGAGACGGAATTTGATATTCTTCTACAGCTTTAGCTTTTCATGATATCAATATTTTGTTTTATGTTTATGTGTATCTATTTTCATTTGGTTAATGACTACTTTAGCTATCTTAGTATTTTGCAAATGATATAATTTAGTCAATATAATCCATATCTGATTTCTTCCAGTACTTAAAAAACATAGCAGTTGCTTAATTCAGTTTGTGAATGGCAGATTTCTCTTCTTCATAAGTTGAATTATTAAGTATAAGTTTTTGCATAACAGGTTTCCCTTATTGAAAAGATTTATAAATCATATAATTGTTATGATTTTTTATGTCTTGTTTGTCCTGTAAAAAACTCAAAGAGCAGTGCAGCCTATCGTTTACGAGAAGCTTTTGGATTATCCGGTGTGAGTGTCCTTCCTCCGAACAACTTCGAAGTCATCATACACAGGACAAATTTGGAGCGTTTCCAGGTTTGTTTGTTGTTTATTTGTTTAGTATATTTGTTAGTATTTCAGTTAGTTAGTATATTAGATTGTTTAATTTCAGTGAGTTCTATTTCTTGTTCATAAAATCATAAAAATCAAAAATATCTCTAGCTGTCTTAGGGAAGAAAGAAAATGAGTTTTACAGGTTTTATTTCAATCTTCCAGTTGTAGATATTGGATATTTGTGAATAAGTTATAGTGCAATAAGTAGTTAAATAGCTAAGTAGTAGAGTTAGTATAGTAGTCATTATTAGTTTGTATATATAAATACTAGATTAGTTAGTTTGTTTAATAGTTAGTTTTAATTAGATTAGTTAGTATTAGTTCATTTTAGTTATTGTTAGTTAGTTTAGTTTAGTTTTTAGTTAATTTGTTTTATTTAGTTTTAGTTAGCTTAGTTTGTTTTATTTGTTTTAGTTTAGATTAGTTTTCTCTTTGGTTTTCCTAGGACCTTAGATCGGCTAACGGAGCCGCTAAACCCATCAGGGTGGTTCATTCCAAACGGCTTGGGTTATTAGACAACCCCGGACCGGTTCCACTCTCTCAGTTGACGGACGGTCGATTTCGCCCATCAACAAATGGCGCTAGAAGGAGGGCTTGAACTTAATTAATGGCACAAGGCGGTTGCAAGACTCCTCCCCCCCATAATCGCTCACCTATAGTAACCCGAAGCCATTCACAAGATCATATTCCCCTTCACACAAAAACTACTTCAACCGAAGATTCGCAAATCACAGTTGAGCCAGCAACCCCTAATCCTACAGGTGGTGACACACAAGATATTATCTGTCAATCTCTTATTAAAACACATAGTGCCTTAGCTCGTCTTAGGTAACCAAACCGTCTGTGGGGTCAACCTTTAGATTTCTCTAATATCAGAGAACAATTAGGTGACATTAACCTCACTGTGAATCCTATAAATCCAATCACAAATCCTGCTGCAGGAGGATCTGGGATACCTCCTTCACCACCTCCCTCATCTCCTTCCTCTTCTGGAGGAGATTCCTCTTCCGACGAAGGCAACTCACCTTCTCGTCCTTCCACACCCACTACCCCAATGGAAAATCAGAACAACCCTGCTAGACCCTGGTTGGACCAGGATGCTGTAGTTGTACCTGGAGCTCAACACCCTTTACCTAAACACCTGGAGAAATGGCTTCCCAAGTTCGATCCCAATTCAAAACAGATAGCTGAAGATCATATCAAAAAAATCATGTTAGCCATTAGACTCCACAATTTTGAACATGAAGACGTTGTCTGTAGGTTGTTCCCTTATACTTTTGAGGGTAATGCATCCACTTGGTACTTTGCCCAACAGCCCCATACCATAGTGTCCTGGGAAAAGTTTGAGTCATGCTTTTTGAAAAAATTCGGAGATGGTAAACCTCCGGAAGTCTTAGTCATGGATCTTTCAAGCTTAAAAATGAACCCAAAAGAAAAAGTTAAAGATTTTAATCAAAGATTCTTAACGCTTAAAAATCGAATCCCTACAGATTCTATGCCTGCTGAGAGTCTTGTAATCGCATACTACACTAAAGATTTACATCAAAGCATAGCTATTTGGGTTAAACGATCCAAAAATGCCACGTTATTAGAAGCCTTCAAGGAGGCTACTCAGATTGAAAAAGACATACTTAGTCTTAAGGACTCTTCTAGCAACGAAAATGAGACTGTTTCTTCTTCCAAAAAGAAGATTGAAATTCTTCCGAGACCCACACAAAGTAAAACACAACCTGAAAACTCTGATTTGGAAAATTTAACCAAAGTTGTTCAAAAACTATCGAATCAAGTTGTATATTTAAAAAGGTCAACTGAAGAAGCTTCCTCGAGTAAAGGACCCTACAATCCTCCTTTCTGAAAGCCTTTTCTTACCAATCGACCTAACCCAAACCCCGAAGGCTTGAACCTAGAAAGTTTGCAATGTGCTCTTCAAACAATTCTAGAAGCCCAAGATAACTTGATGCCTCCCGAGATCCCTCAGAAGGAAGTCGAACAGGAAAAAGTTCAAGAAGAAGAGTCTTCTCCAAACATTTTTGGACACTTCTCGGACAACATCTTTCAAGCTAACTTCGAGACTGTTCACCCTTATAACACTAGGAGCAACACAACGAACAAGCCTTCTACCGAGAACACTACAACTTCACCTCCAAATCCATCTAAATCAGCAGAAACTAAACAAAGTAATGTCAGCCCTAACTTAGATTATGATGTTGTTGAAGATCTTAAAAAATTAAGGGCTAACATTTATATTTATGAGTTGTTGAAGTTTCCATTTTTGTTACAAAAAATGTTGCAAAATATTTTAGAAAACGACAAGAATGGTAATTCAATAGGTAACAAGGTTGTGCAAAGCAAAGTTCCACATAATACTTCCACTAAAAATAATCCTGATCCTCAAGATAAAGGAAGCCTTCCTGTAGTTCCTGTAAATAATGTAAATAATGTAAATAATGTAGATAAAGTAGCATTAGAAATTGAGAGTAAAAAACCACAAGCTACCACTCTTAGTACTCGCAAGAATGTACCTCCTTTTCTTTTAACTTTCAAAATTTTCAACAGAAATGTGCATAATTGTATGGTTGACTCAGGAGCGTCATCTAATGTGATGCCTTGGTCTATCTGCCAGAAGATTAACGCTGAAGTGGAACCATCTACTTTGAAAATCATACAACTTGATCGGACGAATGTTAAAGTTATAGGCGAGCTAAAAAATGTATTGATTAGATTATCATCTAACCCAAAGGTTCATCAGGTTAATTATATAATCGTTGTAGATATTCCAGAAGTGTATGGTCTGTTTTTGAGCAGGGACTGGTCGGAGAAGCTACATGGTTACTTCACAACAGACTGGTCTCACTTATGGCTTCCAAAGAACGGTAAGCCTAACAAGATCAGAGTGAATCGTGAACGTTACCTTAATTTCACGGTTACAGATTTGAATGATCCTAACGAACCATATACACCTCCTATTGATTCACCTGAAGTCCAAGGGATGGACACCTTCTTCGGAAATTTCATGGCTGAGGTTTCACCTATCAACAATCCAGAATAGCAGTCTGAGATCGTAGCATACATGCAACCAACAGCTTCTATGCAACAGTCCCATGTGCCCGATGGAAACCAAATTTGGTTTCTATATTTCGACGGTTCCAAGTCTAAAGAAGAAGCTGGTGAAGGCTGCATCATTATCGATCCGACAGGTAAAAATACATTAATGGCTTGTAGACTAAAATTTGAATGTACTAACAACACTGCAGAATATGAGGCTTTAATGCAAGGTCTCATAAAAGCTCTGGATATGAACATTCAAAACTTGGTTGTATTTGGCGACTCTGAAATAGTGGTTAGGCAGGTAAGAGATTCTATACACTGTCTTTCCCCGCATCTCAAAAGTTACCAATCTGAGGTATGGAATTTGATGAACAAATTTTCTTCTTTCAATATAAATTCCATTCCTAGATTAAATAATGTTGAAGAAGATTTACTAGCTAATGTAGCCTCTAAACTTCTTCCTGCAGAAGGCTTATCCCCAAACACATTCTCCGTTGAGCTATTGTTTCAACCATCTGTTCCTGAAAATATCACAAACTGGAGAGTATTTGACGATGATCAGCAGATCATTAACTTTTTTCACATGGAAGAAACCTTTCAAGGCGCAGTGATAGATGAACGCACACATGACGATAATTTGCACGATTTTACGGTAATACCTGATCTGAAATATCCTGAAGTTCTATCGGACATGGTAAATTCCATACCCAAATCCATAGTTAGATTAGAAACGTTTTATGATTTTGAAGATAACTTTAAAAAGATGGTCAATTGTAAAAACAATAGTTCCTCGTTGTCTTATGAAAAAGTGAATTTAGGAACTAGTGAAAATCCTTAGTGTATTAATCTAGGCTTGGGATGTTCTAGACAAGAAAAATCTACTTTTGTTAAATTATTTAAAGAATTTAAGGATGTCTTTGCATGGACATACGATGATCTTAAGACGTTCAATCCAAATATCATATAGAATGTCATCCCGATGAAGCCCCAAACCTTACCCTTCCAACAAAAACTGAGGAAAATGCACCCTAAACTAGAACCGACCGTTCAAAAAGAATTGAATAAAATCCTAAGTGCTAAAATATTTTTTCCTGTTAGACACACTCAATGGGTATCCAACCTTGTCCCAGTTCGGAAGAAAAACGGGGAAATTCGACTTTGCGTCGATTTCCAAAACCTCAATAGAGCGTCTGACAAAGACAATTATCCTGTCCCACCCATGGAACAGATCCTGCAACAAGTATCTGGTTCCGAGAGGCTATCTTTATTGGATGGTTTCTCTAGATACAACCAAGTCTTGATGTCTCCGCCAGACCAACTCAAAACCACCTTCCGTACCCTGTGAGGCACTTATGCTTATTGCAAAATGCCCTTTGGATTGATTAATGCTGGTGCTACCTTTCAGAGAGCAATGGACATTGCTTTTCGAGGCTTAATCAATCACTGCGTTGTAGTTTACTTAGATGATGTGACCATTTACTCTAAAAACGAAGACGATCATCTAGCTCACTTACGTGCAGTTCTACTACGATGTCGTAAATACGACATCTCCTTGAACCCTAAAAAGTCCATATTTGCAGTAGAACAGGGTAAATTACTAGGATTCATTGTGTCTAGTGATGGGATGATTATTGACCCCGAGAGGACTCAAGTCATCGCTAAACTTCCCCCTCCTACATCCAAAAAATCCATGCAGTCTTTCCTAGGCCAGATTAA
>SNQJ01S0005294.1:167512-208873 GCA_010110895.2 Picea sitchensis | reverse complement strand
GGTAAACCTCCGGAAGTCTTAGTCATGGATCTTTCAAGCTTAAAAATGAACCCAAAAGAAAAAGTTAAAGATTTTAATCAAAGATTCTTAACGCTTAAAAATCGAATCCCTACAGATTCTATGCCTGCTGAGAGTCTTGTAATCGCATACTACACTAAAGATTTACATCAAAGCATAGCTATTTGGGTTAAACGATCCAAAAATGCCACGTTATTAGAAGCCTTCAAGGAGGCTACTCAGATTGAAAAAGACATACTTAGTCTTAAGGACTCTTCTAGCAACGAAAATGAGACTGTTTCTTCTTCCAAAAAGAAGATTGAAATTCTTCCGAGACCCACACAAAGTAAAACACAACCTGAAAACTCTGATTTGGAAAATTTAACCAAAGTTGTTCAAAAACTATCGAATCAAGTTGTATATTTAAAAAGGTCAACTGAAGAAGCTTCCTCGAGTAAAGGACCCTACAATCCTCCTTTCTGAAAGCCTTTTCTTACCAATCGACCTAACCCAAACCCCGAAGGCTTGAACCTAGAAAGTTTGCAATGTGCTCTTCAAACAATTCTAGAAGCCCAAGATAACTTGATGCCTCCCGAGATCCCTCAGAAGGAAGTCGAACAGGAAAAAGTTCAAGAAGAAGAGTCTTCTCCAAACATTTTTGGACACTTCTCGGACAACATCTTTCAAGCTAACTTCGAGACTGTTCACCCTTATAACACTAGGAGCAACACAACGAACAAGCCTTCTACCGAGAACACTACAACTTCACCTCCAAATCCATCTAAATCAGCAGAAACTAAACAAAGTAATGTCAGCCCTAACTTAGATTATGATGTTGTTGAAGATCTTAAAAAATTAAGGGCTAACATTTATATTTATGAGTTGTTGAAGTTTCCATTTTTGTTACAAAAAATGTTGCAAAATATTTTAGAAAACGACAAGAATGGTAATTCAATAGGTAACAAGGTTGTGCAAAGCAAAGTTCCACATAATACTTCCACTAAAAATAATCCTGATCCTCAAGATAAAGGAAGCCTTCCTGTAGTTCCTGTAAATAATGTAAATAATGTAAATAATGTAGATAAAGTAGCATTAGAAATTGAGAGTAAAAAACCACAAGCTACCACTCTTAGTACTCGCAAGAATGTACCTCCTTTTCTTTTAACTTTCAAAATTTTCAACAGAAATGTGCATAATTGTATGGTTGACTCAGGAGCGTCATCTAATGTGATGCCTTGGTCTATCTGCCAGAAGATTAACGCTGAAGTGGAACCATCTACTTTGAAAATCATACAACTTGATCGGACGAATGTTAAAGTTATAGGCGAGCTAAAAAATGTATTGATTAGATTATCATCTAACCCAAAGGTTCATCAGGTTAATTATATAATCGTTGTAGATATTCCAGAAGTGTATGGTCTGTTTTTGAGCAGGGACTGGTCGGAGAAGCTACATGGTTACTTCACAACAGACTGGTCTCACTTATGGCTTCCAAAGAACGGTAAGCCTAACAAGATCAGAGTGAATCGTGAACGTTACCTTAATTTCACGGTTACAGATTTGAATGATCCTAACGAACCATATACACCTCCTATTGATTCACCTGAAGTCCAAGGGATGGACACCTTCTTCGGAAATTTCATGGCTGAGGTTTCACCTATCAACAATCCAGAATAGCAGTCTGAGATCGTAGCATACATGCAACCAACAGCTTCTATGCAACAGTCCCATGTGCCCGATGGAAACCAAATTTGGTTTCTATATTTCGACGGTTCCAAGTCTAAAGAAGAAGCTGGTGAAGGCTGCATCATTATCGATCCGACAGGTAAAAATACATTAATGGCTTGTAGACTAAAATTTGAATGTACTAACAACACTGCAGAATATGAGGCTTTAATGCAAGGTCTCATAAAAGCTCTGGATATGAACATTCAAAACTTGGTTGTATTTGGCGACTCTGAAATAGTGGTTAGGCAGGTAAGAGATTCTATACACTGTCTTTCCCCGCATCTCAAAAGTTACCAATCTGAGGTATGGAATTTGATGAACAAATTTTCTTCTTTCAATATAAATTCCATTCCTAGATTAAATAATGTTGAAGAAGATTTACTAGCTAATGTAGCCTCTAAACTTCTTCCTGCAGAAGGCTTATCCCCAAACACATTCTCCGTTGAGCTATTGTTTCAACCATCTGTTCCTGAAAATATCACAAACTGGAGAGTATTTGACGATGATCAGCAGATCATTAACTTTTTTCACATGGAAGAAACCTTTCAAGGCGCAGTGATAGATGAACGCACACATGACGATAATTTGCACGATTTTACGGTAATACCTGATCTGAAATATCCTGAAGTTCTATCGGACATGGTAAATTCCATACCCAAATCCATAGTTAGATTAGAAACGTTTTATGATTTTGAAGATAACTTTAAAAAGATGGTCAATTGTAAAAACAATAGTTCCTCGTTGTCTTATGAAAAAGTGAATTTAGGAACTAGTGAAAATCCTTAGTGTATTAATCTAGGCTTGGGATGTTCTAGACAAGAAAAATCTACTTTTGTTAAATTATTTAAAGAATTTAAGGATGTCTTTGCATGGACATACGATGATCTTAAGACGTTCAATCCAAATATCATATAGAATGTCATCCCGATGAAGCCCCAAACCTTACCCTTCCAACAAAAACTGAGGAAAATGCACCCTAAACTAGAACCGACCGTTCAAAAAGAATTGAATAAAATCCTAAGTGCTAAAATATTTTTTCCTGTTAGACACACTCAATGGGTATCCAACCTTGTCCCAGTTCGGAAGAAAAACGGGGAAATTCGACTTTGCGTCGATTTCCAAAACCTCAATAGAGCGTCTGACAAAGACAATTATCCTGTCCCACCCATGGAACAGATCCTGCAACAAGTATCTGGTTCCGAGAGGCTATCTTTATTGGATGGTTTCTCTAGATACAACCAAGTCTTGATGTCTCCGCCAGACCAACTCAAAACCACCTTCCGTACCCTGTGAGGCACTTATGCTTATTGCAAAATGCCCTTTGGATTGATTAATGCTGGTGCTACCTTTCAGAGAGCAATGGACATTGCTTTTCGAGGCTTAATCAATCACTGCGTTGTAGTTTACTTAGATGATGTGACCATTTACTCTAAAAACGAAGACGATCATCTAGCTCACTTACGTGCAGTTCTACTACGATGTCGTAAATACGACATCTCCTTGAACCCTAAAAAGTCCATATTTGCAGTAGAACAGGGTAAATTACTAGGATTCATTGTGTCTAGTGATGGGATGATTATTGACCCCGAGAGGACTCAAGTCATCGCTAAACTTCCCCCTCCTACATCCAAAAAATCCATGCAGTCTTTCCTAGGCCAGATTAATTTCGTGAGAAGATTTGTCCCCATTTTCTTTGAAATGGTCAGGCCTCTCCAGAACCTGATTAAGAAAGACACCTAGTACCACTAGGGACCCACAGAAAATCAAGCTTTTAATTCCATAAAGAAGGCCATAATAGACGCTCTGTCTCTCATGAGCCCTGATTTCTCTCAAGACTTTACACTCTATACTTTTTCCTCTGACCGTTCCTATGCCGCGGTCCTAACTCAGAAGAATTCCGAGAACAACGAAGTACCCATCGCCTTCATGAGCTCTGCTTTTAAAGGTGTTGAACTTAACTACCCAGCGGTCGATCGACAAGCCTACGCTGTTTTCAAAGCAGTTAAGCACTTCCGGTCGTATCTTTTGAAGTCAAGGAAGAAAGTCATTGTCCCCTACCCTGCCGTAAGGAACTTGTTAGTGCAGAAGGAGTTAGGAGAGAAGAGAGATAACTGGGTCACCTCCTTGCAGGAGTATGACTTAGAGATGACTCCAGATCAGATTGTGAGAGGCCAAGGGTTGTGTAAATTGGTTGTTGATTCAAAAATAGGACAACAAGAAGATAGTGATACGTCAAACCTATAACAACGCGATCAAAGTTTGATTTGTTGCGCACAAAACCTCGTAAGTCCTTGGTACGATGATATTAGATTCTGTCTTGAACATGGGTCAGCACCCCGTCACCTTGATCCCGCCAAAATAAGAGCATTGAGACTAAAGTCCGCCTCCTTTCATCTGGTTAATGGTATACTGTTTCGTCATAATTTTGACGGCGTACTGATGCGTTGTCTCGAAAAAGACAAAGCAGAAAAAGTCTTGCTTGAGTTGCATGTAGGAGAAGCTGGTGGTCACTTCGGTGGTGACACTACTGCTCATAAGGTTTTAAGAGCCGGTTACTACTGGCCCACACTTTTTAGGGATGCCCATGCCTTGTGTTGTAAATGTATTATCTGTCAGAAAGCATCAGGGCGGTTTCAAAAACCAGCCTTCCCCTTGCAACCCGTTTCAGTAGATTCTCCTTTCCAGCAATGGGGCCTTGATATCATAGGTCCTGTTAACCCTCCGTCTTCGCAACAACACAAGTTTATTTTGACAGCCACTGATTACTTTAATCGATGGTCTGAAGCTGTTGCACTAAGAACTGTCAACACCAGTCAGGTTATCGCTTTTCTAAACTTGAATATTATCACTCGTTTCGGTATCCCTGATTGCCTAGTCTTTGACACCGCTTCATACTTTTCTTCTCTTGATATGAGCAAGTATTCTTTGGAGAAAGGAATAAAGTTGAAGTATTCTGCTAGTTACTACCCCCAGGGCAACGACTTAGCGGAATCAACAAACAAAAACTTGATTAAAATTATCAAGAGAACCGTGGCTGAAAATCACAAGAATTGGCACAATGCACTGCTGAATGCACTGTGGGCTGATAGGGTAACACCCAAATCCGCTATAGGTAACTCCCCCTTTTTCCTCGTTTATGGCAGAGAAGCCATTCTGCCACCTCACATTCTTCTTCCTTCGCTTCAGTTATCACAAAAAGTCCAAGAAGAAGATTGTCCCCCCCTAGAAAGCCAAATTAACGCTTTGATGAAGTTAGAAGAAGTAAGAGCCCAAGCTAAGCGTAAGTTAGACCAACATCAACTATTAATTAAAAGTTGGTTCGATTCTAACTCTGCTTCTGATAGAAATTTTGAAGTAGGCGATCTTGTCTTGAAGTGGGACAAACCACACGAAGGAAAGGGTGAGCACACCAAATTTCAAAACTTATGGCTTGGGCCATTTCTAATTGCTGAAAAGTTGGGTCCTAGTTCCTTTCGATTGCAGAATCTTGAAGGGAAGCTTGACACCTATCCGGTGAATGGTCAAGCCCTGAAGAGATACTTTGCTTGATAACTACCCTTGTATATTATGTAAATATTTCATTTTTGTTTGCACTTTCTTTTTCTTTCTGTTTTCAATTTTGATTTGAATTTATCAGTTTGTGTTTATTGAACCATACACATACCTATACACTGAGCTATTCAGACAAAGACGATAGAAAAATTTCCTTGCTGAAATAACTTCTGAAGATTTGTACAAACATCAATGATATATCTCTGAAATTGATATCTATGTTGGAAAATTTTGTTGTTTGAAAGAAGTTTATTGATTTCAATCTCTGAGCAAAGTTTGTCATGATCATCTATTATCTTTTTACGCTGTCCCTTTTCCGTAAAGGAATGATTCAAAAGATGTCTCCCTGTCATAAGAAGTTGTTTTTATAAAACATCTCTGGAACTGAATAAAGGACGGTGCTAAAAAATTATGATGAGGTCTAAAAAAAAAATATGTTAAAATATCAGAATTTTCAGCGTCACCCCGCTCAGCCATATATCTTCAAAAGAAAAACAAAATAGAATTATGAATAAGATCTGTGGGAAGTACTTGTAAACCCGCCGGGATACTAAACAGGTCTGCTGGCAGCGGGTAAATGCATGCATGGTGCTAAGACAACTTCGTCGGGGTACTGAACAGGCCCACTGGCAGCGAAGCAATGTCGGGTACATGAAAATCTACAAAAAATTATAAGAAACCTCCTTAATGTCCTTTATTCTGATCCAGAACTTCTTGACATGATACAGATGTCAGAGTGGGTTAAATGGAAACCCCATCGAGGCTATGGACGCCTACTAGCAGCAGTGGCCATGCCAACAGTATCGAATATTTTATCTTTAATATCATGACTTGCTGATCTTAAGACTGTTATTGGTCTCCATCTTTTAAAACACTGCTGGAAAAAATGTTTGATGATGATGTTCTTACAATTTTCTGGTTGTTATTTTTGAGTTGAAATTGTTTTGGATTTCCTAATCTGAATTTGTTTCTTTTGCGAAGATAACTGCTTCTTCCAGTGTGTCGCCATTGTTGGCAGCCAATTCACCTTGTTCTACTATCCTATAAGCTGCCTACACCTATGCCTTGCAAACATCAATTGTTCGTCGCAATCTTTCAATAAACGACATTTTTATTTTCTGCGACGTTTACACATTTGCCTTCGTTTTGTTTTCACGACTGTAAGCGTGAAAAACTTCGTCTTTCGAAGTCGTATTTCGATCATTATCTGAACTATCATTATCTCTTTTGTCGATATGCCTATTGCGCTTACCTTTTATTTATCATTATACAGCTGGCAAGACCCTTTGATCGGTACTCATGCTTCGATAGATTGTGTAATTTGGTTTAATTGAGTTTGTAGGACATTGAGCATTTGGATTTGCATTTTATGACTTGCCTAATCTTTGATTCTATGAAATGCATAAGGGTTTTGATTAAATTTTTATATATGTATGATAGGATCCTTATGTTAATATTTTATATTTGTTTGGCTTGTCAACTATTTGGTACCTTGGTTAAACTTATGAATCAATACATTAGCGCATATTTGATTTGGATGTTGATTTGTATGTTGGGTGTTTAAACACTATGGTATAGTGTTAGCACGTATATGTATGCACATTGGATTTGATTGGTTGTACACCTGACTTAATGGATGATCCACTATTATGAATTAAACAGCTATATCGACAGTTGTACTTTGACCATAATTGTTTTTCATGGCGGTGAATAACTCCACCACCTTCGCATGCTTGCGTTAATGCTTACCCCTTTTGGCTCGATTCATTTTTGTTGGTTCGGATAGCTCTGTTACTATGTGTTTGAACCCTCCCCTTACCATGCATTCAACTCCATGGCACCAATCGTGTGAGTTGAACCCAATGGAAAACAAGCCCTGTTGATGTTTGACAATGCCCGCCAAGATTTGGCAGACAGTGGGTGGCTTACCTTCGTGGAACGTTTCAATGGCTTTAACCTTTGCGTGTCTCGACAGTTTGCCATGAACTTTGATGGTTGTCGAGCCAAGGTCGGCGATATACAACTGGAAATTCATGAACAGTTTATCAGTCTTGCTACGGGTTTGCCTGCCACTGGACAACGATGGTCCAAGAATTGCAAATTCGAGGAGGTCCCATGGACACTGCTCTTCCAGTCACGCAAAATCACCTCCTGTGATCGAGGTATGCCTGTGACCATGCTTAAATAATGTTGGCGTGATTTATTAATGATAATCAAATAGTTTATCACCTGTGAGGGTCGATACGGGTTTGTGTTCTTACACCACCTGCGTTTTCTTATTGTTTTTATGGGTTATCAGCTCAATATGCCCTATTATTTGTATAGAAGCCTGTTTAAAATGTCGAAGAAGTACAAAAGAAACCACGCTGATAGTAGCCTTTTTCATTATGGGTTGGTAAAGCTTATTGTTGTCTATCATTTGACTTTGCACAAAGATAGTTGGAGCAATTTCGTTGCTCGGAATGGTTTCGAGGATCCGAACCCTACACAGGTTGACAAACCTGTGGTGAGTGAGGTCAAGGTTGTACCCCCAGTGCACTACCATATCCTATTTCCTAAACCCTCGACCGACCCTCCTATCGACTTACCCCACGCTGTGACTAAGAGTGTCGAGACTGTTAAGCCTGTGAGAAAAAATCCCAAGGCCCACCTCACTGCAAACGCCAAAGGGAAAAAGAATGCACGTCTGATTTCATGGATGGCATGAAACAAGCCAAAACCCCCTGTTGAGCAAAACCCTATCATGTTGAGTGAGGACTCTGATTCAGAGGTAGAGCGTTTCTTGGCTAACGAATACCCCTATTCGCAAGGTTTGTGTGCCGAACCTTCATTCGATTTCATGTCAAACCTACCCCCCTGCCTAAAGGACAACCCTAACTACCCAGGCATTAAACTACCTTGTGAAACCCTTGATCATTCACCCAAACCCTCTCCTGCTCTGTCTAAACCTACAGTGTCACCCTGTGATCAATGCAATTCGTGGTTGGAGTGGTATTATAATGATGTCCCAATACTCCAGTCAAAGATTCAGTCACTAGAGGACCAGATTGCAACCCTGACCAGTCAAAAGGTCAAGCTACAAGCGACGGACAAGAAACAAAAGATGATCGGCTCCACCTTGTTTAAAAATGTGGAATCAGCCATGGCTGTTGTTAATTCCAAGATGATATAATTGAGTAGCCTCGTCGCTACACAGGTATGGAAAATTTCATTTCATTGTGTAAATAATCTAGGTTTATATAACGATTTGATTTTGGTTTTAAATAACTCTGTTCATTTCATTTGAATGGCTCTGTTACATTGCATGCATTCTATATATAGATTTGTTTTGACTAAATGGAATTTTGTTTTTTCAATCATTCCCAGTTTAGATTCTATTAGATTTTCATTGATTTGATTGATCTTGGTGTGGATTTGATTGAGTTAAAATGGATTCTCTGCTGTCAATCGAATTTGTTTGTACCTATTCTAGACAGGAATTGTTCCTCATATTCAATTTAGAAAATGATCACATTTCGATTCAATTTCGTTATAATGCATACGCTATGATTGGAAACAGTTTTGATACGGTTAATTGTTATGATTTTATGTCCCATATGACCTTCAAGCAACAGGAATACAATTCGGATCATTTTCAATGTGACTCTGTACAAACACACCCAAATCGTGAATAGATTCAATTCATAACGATTATGTTAAAAACCCAGCCGGTTAATTCGCATTGGTTTATTGTTAGCTCGACCATGTTATCAGTTGGATTCATAATTGCAATGGATACTCTGTTTGAATTTGATTTGTAGAACGAGATTGGCTATATCTAGATTCACGATTTATTTCTATACTAAACTCAGTCGTGATTTGTTTGAAATTAATGATTTCGTTCAATACCAATCAAGATTATTTGCCCAGTTTGCAATTATAACTTCTGTCGATTTTATTAAGATTGTGATCACAATTAATCGATCCTGTTTGTTGACTGTGCAAGGATCAACGATCAAAATCTATCACAAATTCGGGTTGGTTGATGCTGTTACGTATGATTTCATTTACCCATAATCGAAACAGTCTTCCTATATGTGTATTCGATTAAACGATAT
The DNA here is from genome assembly GCA_010110895.2 of Picea sitchensis. Lineage (NCBI taxonomy): Eukaryota > Viridiplantae > Streptophyta > Pinopsida > Pinales > Pinaceae > Picea > Picea sitchensis. The sequence goes on along the minus strand of SNQJ01S0005294.1, from coordinate 199,499 downwards.
GAATCTTTTGCTATATTGTTATAGCTATAATGAGTGGAAAGTGATTTTGTTGGATCGGATTGTATCTATTGTTTAACAATCACATATGATATGTTTTTCAATTGGATATGAAACAATCTTATTGCTGTTCGATTTTGACTCATTTACCCGATTTTGTGGTAACAGAACAGAGTATTCCTATCTTTGTTTTCGATTGAATCATTTTGATCCTGTTTAATGTTGAATGATAAAATCATTTTGATTGTTTTCAAGTAATTATTGGAAGATAATTGGATTTAATTCTTTTAAAAGATTTGATTTGATTTCAATTCTGATTCTGTATATTATTTTAGACTAGCTACAAAATCAGATGATTATGTAGTTAAGTCTATGGAATTAGATTTTTATTGTTTTAATAATAAAATATCTCTCTAACTTGTTATTTTTGGTCCATTTCAGGTGAATTCGAAATTTCATTGGATTGGATGGACAGTTTAGAGGATATTTGAAATATTTTGTTTCATTTTAGTTTCCTAGTTTAGTTGATTTTGGGAATATCTTCCCAGATTATGTAAACAGTTTGATACTATCCACAGGGAGGTTTTACCTTGTGGAAAGACTTATAAATACCTATATTTTTTGTAATAATATGAATCTCATTGGTGGGAGAACAAGGATATGGAATTTTAATACAGACTGAGACGAAATTTGATATTTTGCTATAGCTTTAGCTTTTCATGATATCAATATTTTGTTTTATGTTTATGTGTATCTATTTGCATTTGGTTAATGACTACTTTAGCTATCTTAGTATTTTGTAAATGATATAATTTAATCAATATAATCCATATCTGATTTCTTCCAGTACTTAAAAAACATAGCAATTGCTTAATTCAGTTTGTGAATGGCAAATTTCTCTTCTTCATAAGTTGAATTATTAAGTATAAGTTTTTGCATAACAGGTTTCCCTTATTGCACAGATTTATAAATCATATAATTGTTATGATTTTTTATGTCTTGTTTGTCCTGTAAACAACTCAAAGAGAAGTGAAGCCTATCGTTTACGAGAAGCTTTTGGATTATCCGGTGCAAGTTTCCTTCCTCCGACTAGCTTCGAAGTCATCATACATAGGACAAATTTGGAGCGTTTCCAGGTTTGTTTGTTGTTTATTTGTTTAGTATATTTGTTAGTATTTCAGTTAGTTAGTATATTAGATTGTTTAATTTCAGTGAGTTCTATTTCTTGTTCATAAAATCATAAAAATAAAAAATATCTCTAGCTGTCTTAGGGCAGAAAGCAAATGAGTTTTACAGGTTTTATTTAAATCTGCCAGTTTTAGATATTGTATATTTGTGAATAAGTTATAGTGAAATAAGTAGTTAAATAGCTAAGTAGTAGAGTTAGTATAGTAGTCATTAGTAGTTTGTATATATAAATAGTAGATTAGTTAGTTTGTTTAATAGTTAGTTTTAATTAGATTAATTAGTATTAGTTCATTTTAGTTATTGTTAGTTAGTTTTGTTTTGTTTTTAGTTAATTTGTTTTATTTAGTTTTAGTTATCTTAGTTTGTTTTATTTTTTTTAGTTTAGATTAGTTTTCTCTTTGGTTTTCCTAGGACCTTAGATCGGCTAAGGGAGCCGCTAAACCTGTCAGGGTGGTTCATTCCAAACGACTTGGGTTATTAGACAACCTCGGACCGGTTCCACTCTCTCAGTTGACAGACGATCGATTTCTCTCGTCAACACTTGGCTCAAAACTTCTCCAATTGCAAATCCACTTGCATCACATCTTACTTGAAATATCTTCCCGAAATCTAGCAAGACCAGAATCGGTTGTTTTGTTATATTCTCCTTCAATATCCTGAAAAGTTTCTCATCTTCCTCTATCCATTTGAAAGACTTGTGTCTCTTCTTCACTATATCTAATATTGGTGCACAAATTCCACTAAAACTTCTAATGAAATTCCTATAGAAACTTTCTAATCCATGGAAACTCCTCACCTCAAATATGCTCCTCAGTGATGACCATTCCCTGATTGCTTTCACCTTCTCTGTGTCCATCTTCAATTCATTCTAAGAGATTACAAAACCAAAATAAATGAGTTATGTCTTCATAAAAGAGGAATTCTTCAAATTTATCAACAACTTCTCCTGATGCAATATCCTCATCAATAACTTTAAATGCCTCAAATTCTCTTCTTCAGTTTTACTGAAGACTAATATATCATCTAGATATACAATCACAAACTTACCAATAAAATATTTTAATACTTCATTCATCAGCCTCATAAAAGTACTCAGGGAATTTGTTAAGCCAAATAGCATAACAATCCACTCATAGAACCCTTCATTCGTTTTGAAGGTTGTTTTCCACTCATCACCTTCTCTCATCCTTATCTAGTGATATCCACTTTTCAGATCTATCTTTTAAAAATAGCTTGATCCACTTAAACAATCCATTAAGTCATCCATCCTTGAAAAAAGAAACATGTACCTTATGGTGATCTTATTTATGGCTCTTGAGTCTATACAAATTCTCCATCCTCCATCCTTTTTCAGACTCAACACAGTTGATACTGTGCATGGAATCAAGATTCTCTGACCAATCCCTTGTCCATCAAATCCTGGACTTGTATATTTACCTCCTCATTCTCTTGAGATGTCAATCTATATGTTTCTTTGTTGGACATATTTTCTCCTGGTATTAGATCAATGTGATGGTTGATATTCCTAATAGGTGGCAATGAGCTAGGTAACTCATCCACTACTATGTCAACAAAATCTTCTAGCAGCTCCTGAATTTCTTCAGGAAGATCCTCCATAGAAGTACCTGTAAGGATAACTCTTGGCTTCCTCACCATAGAAAACTGCATCTCCTATTCTTTCTTAACTTCACTTAGGCGTTCCTTCCCACTCATGAGAAGTATACTTGTGTTGGCTTCTTCCTTCACCTTCTTATCCTCTATTGGTAGTAGCATATATTTCCTACCATTTTTATCTAAGGTATAAGCATGTTTTCTCCCATCATGAGTGACATTCCTTTCAAACTGCCATGGTATCCCCAAAAAAACATGAAATACATCCATGGGAATCACATCACACAAAATATCATCTATGTATCCTCCTATCTTAAATTCAACTAGACATTATTTAGTTACCATTACCCGGTGACCTTTATGCAACCATGAGACTCTATACAGATGTGGATGTGCATTTGTTTCTAGCTCCAATTTCTCCACCATCTTTGTGGATACTAATTTTTAGTTGTCCCACTGTCAATTATCACCTTGCATACTCTATATTTAGTCTTGCAAGCCATTCTGAAAAAAGTGTTCCTCTACACTCTCTTTTCAACCTCTAGCTCTAGTTTCAAGAGAACCTTCTTCATCATTAGGGAGCTTCCATCTTCTACACCTTATTCTTCAACATTCCACTTCTATGCTTCAAAAATGTGAGCTTCAACTCCTTCTTTATTTCTCTCAGGGAATTCCAAAGACATGTGTCATGTCTTTCCATAGGCATAACACTTCACCTCCCCTCCTCTACCTCTTCCTCCTCCTCAAGGAAAATATTTTCTTCCACCACTCTGTCTCCCTTGGGAACTTCCTCCTCTTTCTAAGTGACAATGTACTTTTTCAGTCTCACCTTTGGGCTTATATGCCTTATCATGGATAATTCCTTTACCTTTGTTTAGAATTCTACCTCGGCTTCCTTGACTTTGCTTCCTAGCCAACTTCTCTTCTACCTTCAGGGCAACTTGGTAAGAATCCTCCTCTGTCCTTATTGTCATCATGTTGATTTCATCCTGTATTTCATATCTTAGGCCATTGATATACCTAACAACCTTTTCATCATCTCTCTCTTTCTATCCAGCCTTGATGTTCATCTTGTAGAACTCCTCTGTGTACTCCTTGACTATCATTCCCTTTTGTATCAAGTTCTGCAACCTCTTGAATAGATTTATCTAATACTCTTAGGTTATGAATTTAGCTTTCATATTGGCTACCATTCTATCCCAATTCTAGATATTTGTTTTTCCTTTTCTTCTTTTTTCACCCTGTATTTCATCACGCCACAATGTTGCATGTCCTTTTAACCTGGTGAAAGAATGTTTTACTTTTTTCTCCTCATCGACGTCTTCATAGTCGAAGTACTTGTCCATTGCTCATATCCAATCAAGAATTTATTCAACATCTAAGTTGTCTTCATACATTGGGATGTCTATCTTTTCTCTAGCTCCCAATTTGACAACAGTTTCCAACAAGCGTTCTTCCGCAATATCCTCTACTACATCTTCTTCAACTTCCACTTCTTCATTCTCTACATCACGAACGTCTCCATCATCAGGTTCTCTCTTATGTGTTTTCCCCATAGCATCCAATATTTCTCGAAGTTCTCTCATCTCCCTTTCCACTGCTCGATTTTCTATAGGTGGCTCTAGAGGTCTTCTAGGTGGCATTGTGCTAAACGTTTTCTTCACACAAAGATTTTAAACAAAAATGTTTCCTTCTGACACCACTTAATGAAATTAGACTACCTCTTCTTGCCTACAGAAATTAATTATGTCAGCTATGATACCACTTGATGCAAACCCCCTTCTCTCCTAATGGTTGTGCAACCTCCCAGTCAAGGATATTCACAAGGTTGAGCCGAATTAGCTCCCCGGGACCCTACTAGCCCCCAAATTGGTTTAACACAAAAAAATTTATCACCTTAGGCACAGGTCGTATAGAACCCGTGGGCCCCTTTCTTAGCAGTCTTTTAAACTTTGAATTTTTTGGGTGCTAGATCCTTCTACTAGCCCCTTTCCTCATGCGACCTCGGGATATGACATGGGGCTAAACCCTGAAAGGTGCTTCGGACTTCAGACTTCGGTTGTTTTGGAAATAGCTGCAATGTGTTTCCCTTGAAACCCAAACCGCAAACTCGTCTGGGAAGATACACGGTTCTCATCTCTCTCACAACTGATGGTTATGATCCATTTTAGACTCTGGCCTTCAGGAATTCTAAATGTCTTAACACTCCTTTTCCCCGAAGTATTCTATACTTGGAGCTTCAGATCAATCACCACGTGTTTCTCTTGATCGATGACTAAGATTTTTCCCTTACTCCACTTTGAACGAATGATAGTCAACACCTCTCTTTCTCCTCAGCGTTTCTCCAAAATTTACAAACTGGTGACACGTGTCCTTCCCAGATCGATGATCACGATCTACTCTACTAATTTGGATTTTAGGAGTCTTTGGATACTCTTGATCCGCCTTTCCTCTGAAGGACTCTTCCTCCTAAACTTATGGATCTCTGCCACATGTCCTCTTTGGATTCAACGGTCCAGATCTCTCCGCTCTTCGTGACTTCAGGAAAAAAATGACTTTTGCTTCGCGCAAAACTTCCAGTGCTCTACCTTATGAACTCTCTAATATGTTTCCATGTATCCTTGCTGAAACCAATGGCTAGGATCTCTTTGTGGCTTGAGGACTTCAGAAATCCCCGCTCCTCAAACAATTTAAAGCCTTCGAACCAAAAAGTGTCAAAAGACTCCACTGGTATCCTCCATGCAACTCTTCTAGATCTGACAGTTTGGAATGATTTCACTCCCTCCTGAATGGATATTTCTCGTTAATTTGTGAAATATTAAAGGGATCCTCCCTATTGAATACTTCTCACCGCTACCTCTTCTGAGCTTGTTTTTTCTCAAAACTTTTAACAACTCAGAGTGCATTTTCAACACTTAGTCAAATTTGGACTTATGTACACACCTTGCAACAAGTCTTCTTCCATGACTCAACTTCTCTCTGAGAAATTGTGCACGCCTTGCAACAATTCTTAACTCAACTCAAATTCTTCTTATGAACAATAAAACTTAGTATGTTTCCACCTACACACACCTTGGGAGGTCTTCTGCACTTCTTCTCAAACAAAGCTTAAAACTACTCCTCCTGAGCTTCTGAGTCTAATGACTCTGTCAATGCATGCCTTGCAGACACTTTTCACTCCTTGCAAACGAAAGCTTCATAGTATCTCTTCTGAGATTTTGAGTTGAAACAGTCTCTGTCAACGCACTCCTTGCATAAGCTTGTGAAGGGAAACAATTGAAAATTATCTAATCCTCACAAATTCATACATCCAACCATGTAAATGCATTCATAAACACAAGAATGAGTAAATAATAGAGAATTGCAATTAAACAGAAATCCTACCATTCATTTAGATAAACACAACAACACCAGACATTTGGAACAATGCTCCTATGTTATATTCATTCAAATGATATGTACATGGGGTCATACAATACGGATAAGCTCCAACAGCTTCAACAACTCCTACAACATATACAACTACAACAAATATAACAATAACTTCTACAGCCCTCAGCAACTCTTAACAACAACTCTCTCTAACTTTCAGCTAAATTGCAACAACCTCATTTGGGCATACAATACATATATTTATACAAAAGGGCTCATAGATTTTTTCCCTCTGACTACCTGAGCGCTATCCTATTAAATTAAAAGTTATCAGCTACTAAATCTTAATTACAATAAAAGATTGAGGCAGATAGATAAGAGAAAGTGCTTCGAATTTGTACTTCAATCTACTACATTAAATAAAATACATCTCCCATCGATATCATGTGATGGATCAACCTCCAAACATTTAAGATCATCTTTAATTTCTATCTTTTCAAATATTACATTGATATTCCATCTTTCAAATTTCAAAAACGCTTCAAAATGCGCGATGGGGTGCTGAGTTTTCCTCCACTCGTGCTTTGTTGATGATGCTCCTGCATCAAATACACATCAGAGTAGGAATTGTTCTGAGCCATCCGACTTAGAGACTCCTAGGTAACATGAATATTAGATATGGGGATTCTATGCGATAGATGTGACAGACCAAAGAACCATCCTTCTAGCAGCTTGAAAAGTTTGAATAGACAGACCCGGAGCAGTCAGTTAGCAGAAGTACAATCAGTTGTAGCAGTGAATACTTCATGATAGTATAGTGATAAATGGGTCTGAATTGTGGATAGTTGTGTAGTAGTGTCTTGGACAGTATGGACATAGATAGATTTGTAAGAGCACTTAGCAGGTTTGGAAAAATATATGACAATGGACAAGAGCATGGATTCATATATTGGTTCAGAAAGTGGTTCAGATATAGAGGAACATTATCATAATGGATGACAATTACACAGGAAATGGCTCGAACAATGCTAATATATTAAAAATTGAAATATTTTTTTTTGGACACATACAGTGCATACAACATTTCACATTCAAAACAAAGTAATGCTCGGAAACAACACTGACAAAACCCCCTACGAGATATGGAAAGGAACACCAACAGATGTGAACAACTTCAGAGTATTTGGAAGAAAATGCTACGTCAAAAGAGAAGATGGCATAATGGAAAAGCTTGACTCTCATGTGGAAAAAGGAGTACTTCTTCATTACTCAAGTACAAGGAAATCATACAAGTGTTACAATATGAGGTTGAACAAAGTTGTGGAAAGAATCAATGTAACAATTGGTGAAACAAATAGACGAGAATTAAAGGAAGATTAAAATGAATCAATGGAACAACTTTGCGAAGAAGAAACAAAAGATGAAGAAGAAGTAGATGAGGAAGATGAAGAGGATCAGACAAAAGTAGAAGAGAAAGTTTAGCAAGTTCCTCCAAATACACCTAGAAAACAAGTACAGAAGAATCATCCTTCAGAACAGATTACCAAAAACAAAGATGAAGGAGTTGATACTAGAAGAAGAATCTATTCACCAGAACAAACGTACCTACCATTCTCATCTACGATTGAACCAAACAGTTTTTAAGAGGCCGACAAGGATGAATTTTGGAATAAGCCCATGGATGAAGAATTGGATCAAATAGAGAAGAATGACACTTGGGAATTGGTTCCAAGACCAAAGAATAAGAATGTGATTTACACAAAGTGGGTATTCAGAAATAAATTGAATGAAGATGGATAGGTTACAAGGAACAAAGCTATATTGGTATGTAAAGGATACGCACAGGTTGAAGGAATCAACTTTGAAGAGACATTTGTTCCAATTGCCAAAATGGAAGCAATCTGATTGTTCCTAGCTTATGCATGCTCCAAGAATATTAAAGTGTATCAGATGGATGTGAAATCATTCTTTCTGAATGGGGAACTTGAAGAAGAATTCTACATTGAACAAATAGATGGATTTTAGTTGTTAAAGAACGCAGATTATGTGTGTAAAATGAAGGACTTGTATGGTCTAAAACAAGCTCCTAGAGCATGGTACTCTAGACTGGATAAATATCTATAGTGGGTAGGGTTTAGAAAAGGAAGTGCAAACATCATCCTATACATCAAGGCAACTCAAGATAGTATTTTATTAATTGAGTTTTATGTTGATGATATTATTTTTAGAAGAAATGATGATAGGTTAAGACAAAATTTTGCAAAGGATATGCAGAATGAATTTGAAATGTCATTACTCGGATAACAATCCTTCTTTCTGGGTCTTCAGATACGTCAAATCAATCAAGTAATTTTTATTTATAAAACTAAGTATATCAGAGAAATGCTAAAGAGGTTCAGAATGGAATATTGAAAACCAAATACCACTCTTATGCAAACCAGTTTAAAGTTGAGAAAAGATGATGATTCAAAGTCTACAGGACAAAGGAAATACAGGTCAATGATTGGTAGCTTACTATATGTGACAAAATCAAGACCATATGTAATGTAGGAAATTGGATAGGTGGAACAATTTCAAGAAACACCAAAGGAATCACATGTGTTAGCAGTGAAGAGTATTTTCAGATATCTCAAAGGAACAAAAGAGTTTGGATTATGGTATCCAAAAGGAAAGGATCTATCACTTATTTCCTACACAGATGTAGATTGGGAAGGTTTCATTGATGATTGACGAAGTACCAGGGGAGAAACGTTCTAATTGGGTGAGTGTTTAGTATCATGGCTAAGCAAGAAAAAATCATCATTATCTTTATCTACAACAACGTAAAAGTATATTGCAGCAGCAACATGTTGTACATAGGTTCTATGGATGAAACAAACTCTGACAGATATACAGGTTGAGTATGATGAGCCCGTTCCAATATATTGTGATAATACAAGCACCATGAGTATCTCAAAGAACCCGATGATGCACTCCAAGATGAAGCACATTCCAATCAAGTATCACTTTCTATAGGAATAGATTGCAGAGAAGAAAATCATAGTTGAATATGTGGGCACAAAAGAACAACTGGAAGACATCTTTACAAAAATGCTTCCAAGAGAAGCCTTTGAGTATTTTCGTCAGAGACTCAAAGTAATTTCTACTCCAAAATGAATGCTTTTGAATTCTTATATAATATGTACTATATTTACATGAGGACGCACCATAAAGAGGACAGTTTAGGTTGGGAGATCATTTTAAGGGACATTTCAGTTAGGGGGAGCAACACTGGATGGAAAGATACCTTTTCCATTGATGACAAAGGGGGAGAGATTTATCAAATGCGGAGCATAGAGGCATGGTTCCAGGGGGAGCAATGGTCACAGGGGGAGCATGAGTGATTTCAATTCATTATTGCATGATATGACTTCATTATTACATCAGATTGTTTTCATCAATGCCAAAGGGGGATATTGTTGATTAATTGGGTTGGTTGTCATTGATGTCAACCCTTGAAGAAATTCTGGTAGAGAATTCTGGTGACACAAAGGTTTAGATAATGGAACAAAGTTTGTTTGATGTATAATGGTATGATTTTTAATATATTTTAAGATAATACTATTCTAGATGGATAGTACATGTCATGCAATTTCCGGTGGTATGTGTAACATCACATAACTCCTCACGGTTAGAGAGTTATGGCCATGTGAAGTTGAAGAACCCTCATGAGTCATCTAGAAGGCCCCAAGGGTCAAAGTAATCAAAGTGGTTGCAAATAAGAAAGTATTTAAATAATAAAGTGAAGTGATGAGTGTACTATAAGTCAAAGTAGATGCAAAAGAAATTATTTAAATAATAAATTTAATGGAGAACTTACTAATTGTGTAAAGTGGTCAAGTTAAGTGGACAAGTGGTTAAAACTGGGTTAGCCCTAAAATAAGGAAAGTCGGTTAACATGGTTAGAAGGTAACCGCTTGAGGAAGCTACATGAAAGTATAAATAAGAGGCAAAGCTCTCTCATTTAATCACTTATTGAATATCATTGAATATCTATTTTGTGAAAGGTTATTTGGGAAGGTATTATTGATAGAGAAAAGTGCGGCAGAAAACGTGTGGCAAAAAGAGTGTGGTAGAAAAATTGTAGCAGGAAACCTGGGACAAAAAAAGTGCAGTAGGAAAAGTGCGGCAAGAAAATTGTAGTAGGAAAAGTGTGGCATAAAAATTGCAGAAGAAAAAGTGCAGTAGGAAAATTGTGGCAGGAAAAGTGTGACAGAAAAACTTCGACAAAAAAGTTGCGGCAGAAAAATCGTGGAAAAAAATCCCAGCAACAGAACGTGACAAGAAGAAAAAGGTATGGTTTTCATATGGGTAGTGTTGAACTTATGAATCTAGTTGAGGTTTTTCCTTGTAAATCTGTTGGATTCCCTCTTGGAAGTTTGGGGCTTGTTGTAGAATGGTTTTGAGGAAAATATATTGAATTATATTGTTAGTATGCTTAGTTTCATTTATTGTCATATATTGTGGTGCATTGTGAGAGACACTTGTTAGTGGTATTGGTATATGATTGGATTATGAATGATACATATTTGAGGCTACATAAAAGTGAGGATATGGCACATGGTTTGATGTAAGCGTTTATGGTATTTGGTTATGGATAGCATGATGTATTGCTACAGAACTTTTGATGGTTGTATTGGTATATGTATTTGGTATATGGTTGAGGTACATGTTGGGTACATGGTTGAGACAAGTAGTTGATGAGTTGGCACATACATGAGGTGTAAAGTTGATGATGTTGGCAGATATTCATGAGTCATAGTTGATGTGTAGTTGATGCATGATTGGTACATATTTGGTACATGGTTGGAGGTACTTGTTAGTAGTATTGTTGACACATGGTTTATGGATGATGTAGCATACTTGTCTTGGTATATTATTAGAAGCACATATTGATCTTGGTGATGATTATGAATTGTTGTGATATGTTTGGTCGATGCACATATTGGTGATATTGTGCATATGGTTGTGATTTATCTTGGTATTTGATCTTGGTGAGTAGATCTGATTTGGTTGATAATATTCATGAGACAGGTTGTTGTGATAGGTTTTTTGGACAGGTTTTTGTGACATGTTATTTGTACAGGTTTGGTGCATGGTTGGCGCACTTGTTTATGGTAAAGGTTGAGGTATAGGTTGATGCATGGTACATGTTGGGACATGTTATTGGTATAGGTTGTTTGGTGCAAGTTGATTGGTAGAGGTTTACATTAGTATATCTCACAGTGATAGTGTGATAGTGGTTCCATGATTCTACTTATATTTCAAGGTGGTTGGACGGGGAATGGATAGGTTCTTATAGCCACCTTCCATTTGTAGCCAGAGAGCATCGGGGGTTGTAGCCTCCTTCTGGTTGTAGCCAGAGAATTGGGGAGTTGGAGCTTCCCTCAAGTTGTATCCTGAGAAACTATGGGATTGGATCTTCCTTCCAGTTGTAGCTAGAAAACAAAGGAAGTTGTTGATTCCAATGATTGTAATTCTTAAAGACATATAAGAAAAAGAATTCAGTGGTTTTCTCTCGCTTTGGGATTCCACATAAAACACTAGTGGACTGTGTACTTGTGTGATTTCTCATTTTTTCATTGTTTATTTACTCTGCAACTATTGGATGATAATGTTACATTGATATAACACTTGCATTTTATGGTGAAAAAGGTTTAAATTTCTCTATTACTAATTCATCCCCCACTCAGTAATCCAATAAAAGAATATGATATTGAAGAAGAAGATGATGTAGAGCTAGAGAAGGAAGAATATGGGTTGACAGATGGAGAATATGAACCTGGCATAAGAGACAATGCACCAGTTATTGATGATGATATCGATGAAGATATGCTCGAAAATGGCATTGATGATGATGATGATGAAAGCATCAATCCTTTCAACATTGTTTCTAAACCGAATGTTGATACAGATGTTGATTTGAATGATCAAGAAGAAGATACAAAAGAAGGATGATACAAAAGTTGTGTTGGATGAGATATGTAACTAGATATTTTAATTTGTATGAATCGTTCTCTTTAAATAATTTTTTATGTGGGTTAATTACATGTTTTTAAGTTTTATTTCATTTTTTGATATCCTATGCTACATGTTGTTAATTTTTGTTGTAATCAATATTAACAAATGAATACTTATGGGAGGGTTGTTTGAGAAACGTTCCAATTGTTTTACAATTGATCAACTAATATTTAAAAACCAAATTAACGTATAAACCAAAATAAACTAAATTAACCTAAATTAATGACAGTAATACTCATATTGGTGATACAAACATGAACAATGATAAAAAAAAGGCATGATGGAATAGAGATAAATATCAAAACAAAATGAGACATTAATTATGAATCCATACACACGCGCATGAATTGTTATAAAACACTGGAATTCATTAATGAATATGTTTTCATAATGGAGGTTAGGTCATGAAAAGGGGTCAAAGAAGGCATGGTTGTGTGAGAAATGAAAAGGAAAAGGTGACCAGAGAGAAGACCAATTATATATAGGCACATGGCCATTTTTTATTACTAGAATAAGTGTTGATTCTCGTCGACCCAGCAAAGTGACCAGTTAATGGGGCCAACCTTGAAATTTTCTCAAAATTTTCCTGTAGTCATTCAAATTTGAGAATCAACTGGTTTCAAGACTCAAATATTACTCATATTATACCCACATAATTGAATGGTGTGCAATTGGTTGGCCAATAAGTGGAATATGGTCAATACCTTAGATGAGAGAAAAAATATAAGATAATATCAAATAACTAAGGAAGATTGTGCAATTTTTTGAGTACTTGCATACTGAGTATTAGTGTGTTTTGAAAAACTTGTGATATAGTCCATAAATATTTATCAAGGTTAGTTCATGAAAATGGATCAAAGAATACATGGTCGTGTGAGAATTGAAAAGGAAAAGGTGACCAAAGAGAATACCAATTAGATATAGGCACATGGTGAGTGTTGATTACTAGAATAAGTGTTGATTCCCATCGTCCCTGCAAAGTGACCAGTTAATGGGGCCAACGTTTAAATTTTCTCAAACTTTTCCTGTAGTAATTGAAATTTTACATGGTTTCACTAGATGCATGCCTTGACGGTATGGGAGGGTTTCAAGGCTCAAAGATTACCCATATTATACCTAGATAAGAAAATGGTTTGTAACTAGGTGGCCAATAAGTGGAATATGGTCAATAGCTTAGATGAGAGAAAAAATCAATTATAATATCAAATAACCGACAAAGCTTGTGCAGTTTTTTGAGTACTTGTATATCAAGTATTAATTTGTTTTGTCAAACTTGTGATATAGTCCATAAATATATATCAAGGTTAGGTCATGAAAAGGGGTCAAATAAGACATGTTCATGTGAGAAATGAGAAGAAAAAGGTGACCACAGAGAAGACCAATTAGATATAGGCAAATGACTAGTTTTTATTACTAGAATAATTGTTGATTCTCATCGACCCCATAAAGTGACTAGTTAAAGTGGCCAACTTTGAAATTTTCTTAAACTTTTCCTGTAGTCATTGAAATTTGACATGGTTGCATTAGATGCATGCCTTGACAGTATGGGAGGGCTTCATGACTCAAAGATTACTCATATTATACCCACATAAGAGAATGGTCTATAATTGGGTGCCCAATAAGTGGAATATGGTGAATATGTTAGATGAGAGCAAAAATCAAAGATAATATCAAATAACTGACGAAGCTTGTGCAATTTTTCGAATACTTTTTTATTGAGTATTAGTATGTTTTGGAAAACTTGTGATATAGTCCATGAATATTTATCAAGGTTAGGTCATGAAAAGGGGTCAAAGAATACATGGTCATGTGAGAACTCAGAAGGAAAAGGTGACCAAAGAGAATACCAATTAGATATAGGCAAATGACTAGTATTGATTACTATAATAGGTGTAGATTCTCGTCGACCCCGCAAAGTGACTAGTTAATGGGGACAACGTTTAAATTTTCTCAAACTTTTCCCGTAGTTATTGAAATTTGACATGGTTTCACTAGATCCATGCCTTTATGGTATGGGAGGGTTTCAAGACTCAAAGATTACTCATATTATACCCACATAAGAGAATGTTCTCTAATTGGGTGACCAATAAGTGTAATATGATCAATAGCTTAGACGAGAGCAAAAATCAAAGATAAGATAAAATAACTGATGAAGCTTGTGCAATTTTTTGAGTACTTGTGTATTAAGTATTAGTGTTTTTTGACAAACTTGTGATATATTCCATAAATATTTATCAAGGTTAGGTCATGAAAAGGGGTCAAAGAAGACATGGCCATGTGAGAACTCAGAAGGAAAAGGTGACCAAAGAGAATACCAATTAGATATAGGCACATGACCAACGTTGATTACTAGAATAAGTGTTGATTCTCGTCAACCTCGCAAAGTGAATAGTTAATGGGGCCAACATTGAAAGTTACTCAAACGTTTCTGGTCCTCATTGAAATTTGACATGTTTGCACTAGATGCATGACTTGACAGTATGGGAGGGTTTCAAGACTCAAATATTACTCATATTGCACCCACATAATTGAATGGTCTATAACTGGGTGGCGAATAAGTGGAATATGGCCAATAGATTAGATGAGAGAAAAAATCAAAGATAAGATCAAATAACCGACTAATCTTGTGCAATTTTTAGAGTACTTGTCTATCAAGTATTAGTGTGTTTTGACAAACTTGTGATATAGTCCATAAATATTTATCGATTTTAGGTCATGAAAAGGGGTGAAAGAAGACATGGTCATGTGAGAACTAAGAAGGAAAAGGTGACCAAAGAGAAGACCAATTAGATATAGGAAGATGACCAGTCTTGATTACTAGAATAAGTGTTGATTCTCGTCGACCCCGCAAAGTGACCAGTTAATGTGGAAAACATTGAAATTTTCTCAAACTTTTCTTGTAGCCATTGAAATTTGACATGGTTGCACTAGATGCATTCCTTGATGGTATGGGAGGGTTTCAAGAGTCAAATATTACTCATATTATACCCACATAAGAGAATGTTCTATAACTAGGTGGCCAATAAGTGGAATATGGTCAATAGCTTAGATGAGAGAAAAAATCCAAGATAAGATCAAGTAAATAACGAAGCTTGTGCAATTTTTTGAGTACTTGTCTATCGAGTATTAGTGTGTTTTGATTTTTTTTTGATATAGTCCATAAATATTTATCAAGGTTAGGTCATGAAAAGGGGGGAAAGAAGGCATGGTCATGTGAGAACTAAGAAGAAAAAGTTGACCAAAGAGAAGACCAATTATATATAGGAAGATGACCAATGTTGATTACTAGAATAAGTGTTGATTCTCGTTGACCCCGCAAAGTGACCAATTAATGGGGCCAACGTTGAAATTTTCTCAAACGTTTCATGTAGTCATTGAAATTTGACATGGTTGCACTAGATCCATGGCTTGATGGTATGGGAGGGTTTGAAGACTAAAATATTACTCATATTATACCAACATAAGAGAATGGTCTGTAACTGGGTGGAAAATAAGTGGAATATGGTCAATAGATTAGATGAGAGAAAAAATCAAAGATAAGATCAAATAATAGAAAAACCTTTTGCAATTATTCGAGTACTTGTCTATCAAGTATTAGTGTGTTTTGACAAACTTGTGATATAGTCCATAAATATTTATCGAGGTCAGGTCATGAAAAGGGGTCAAAGAAAACATGGTTGTGTGAAAACTCAAAAGGAAAAGGTGACCAAAGGGAAGACAAATTATATGTAGGCACATGACCAGTGTTGATTACTAGAATAAGTGTTGATTCTTGTTGACCTCGCAAAGTGACCAACTAATGGGGCCAATGTTCAAATTGTATCAAACTTTTCTTGTAGTCATTGAAATTTGACATGGTTGCACTAGATGCATGCCTTGACAGTATGGGAAGATTTCAAGACTCAAATATTACTCATATTATACCCACATAAGCGAGTGGTCTATAATTGGGTGGCCAATAAGTGGAATATGATCAATAGCTTAGATGAGAGAAAAATTCAAAGACAAGACCAAATAACCGATGAAGCTTGTGAAATTTTTTGAGTACTTGTATATTGAGTATTAGTGTGTTTTGACAAACTTGTGATATAATCCATAAATATTTATCGAAGTTAGGTCATGAAAAGGGGTAAAATAAGACATGGTCATGTGAGAACTGAGAAGGAAAAGGTGACCACAGATAAGACCAATTATATATAGGCACATGACCAACGTTGATTACTAGAATAAGTGTTGATTCTTGTCGACCCTGCAAAGTGACCAATTAATGGGGCCAATGTTGAAATTTTCTCAAACGTTTCTAGTAGTCATTGAAATTTGACATGGTTGCACTAGATGCATGCCTTGACAGTATGGGATGCTTTCAAGACTCAAAGATTGCTCATATTATACCCACATAAGTGAATGGTCTATAACTGGGTGGCCAGTAAGTAGAATATGGTAAATATCTTAGATGAGAGAAAAAATCAAAGATAAGATCAAATATTTGACAAAGTTTGTGCAATTTTAGTGTGTTTTGAAAATCTTTTGATATAGTCCATAAATATTTATCGAGGTTAGTTCATGAAAAGGTGTCAAAGAAGACATGGTTGTGTGAGAACTAAGAAGGAAAAGGTGACCAAAGAGAATACCAATTAGATATAGGAACATGACCAATTTTGATTACTAGAATAAGTTTTGATTCTCGTCGACCCTGCAAAGTGACCAGTTAATGGGGTCAACATTGAAATTTTCTCGAACATTTCTTGTAGTCTTTAAAATTTGACATGGTTGCACTAGATGCATGCCTTGATAGTATGGGAGGGTTTCAAGACTCAAATATTACTAATATTATACCCATATAAGCGAATGGTTTGTAACTGGGTGGCCAATAAGTGGAATATGGTCAATAGCTTAGATGAGAGAAAAAATCAAAGATAAGATCAAATAACTGACAAATCTTGTGCAGTTTTTCGAGTACTTGTTTATCGAGTACTAATGTGTTTTGAAAAACTTGTGATATAGTCCATAAATATTTATCAAGGTTAGGTCATGAAAAGGGGTAAAAGAAGACATGGTCGTGTGACAAATAATAAGGAAAAGGTGACTGAAGATAATACCAATTAGATATAGGCACATGACTGGTGTCGATTACTAGAATAAGTGTTGATTCTCGTCGACCCCACAAGGTGACTAGTTAATGGGGCCAATGTTGAAATATTCTCAAAATTTTCCTGTAGTCATTGAAATTTGACATGGTTGCACTAGATTCATGCCTTGAAGGTATGGGAGGTTTTCAAGACTCAAATATTACTCATATTATACCCACATAAGTGAATGGTCTGTAACTTGGTGGCCAAGTATCCTTGTAAAAAATCAGAAGAAGCCATCAAGTCTAGGGGATATATCATCTACCATTTCCTCAAGGGTCATGGAATAATTGATCAATCATAGGGATAGGTCAAAGGATAACCTCTTATATTCCTATAGCTTGCATTGAAAAACACCCAAATACTTCAAAGTATCTTTTCATAGCCATGGTGAGAAGCATTGACACTAGAAGACCATATTGTAATGATCCACATATTTGTGCTCAATCTCTTCTTATTCATCTGGCCCAAGGTTTTTATTAGGTTAGATATGTACTCCCTAACCTCCTTATTATTTATGGATTTTAAGAATTATTTGGTGGGACTATAATCCAACTTGAGAAAATGCAATATAGCATGCAATCGATCACCTCTTATGCAACAAACATCCTCCACTTGTAGTAAATGGCATAGTTTTGCAACTTTGTCTTTCTTGTCTTCATCCTAAGATCCCATTAGATGCTTTCCATGAGCCCCTCTAGTTCCTTATTCACAACATAGTTATAGTGCCCACCAAAGTTTTCAAGTTTCCTTGCATTCCCAAAAAGGCCATGGTTTTGGAAATAACACTCTCCCATGAGGTGATCCAACAAAAATCCACATGAGTCTCAGTGACAAGGTTCCATTCTATGTGGATGCAAACTCAAATTTTCAAGCAATGGTGAACTCCCCTATTTATAGTATTGGAGAATTGTTTTCCTTACCTCTTTCAAAATCATTAGCTTCAAATGACCTTGGGTAGACCACTTCACTTACCAAGAAAATTTGAACATTCTCTTCTTTTGAGGAATTTTTATTGGGCATCCAATCGTTGTCTTTAATTTACAATCACTCAACACTTTAATGTCTAGATTCAAATATAATTCAGATTTTTCAAAAGGAAAGTCATTAAATGCCAATACATTCTCTTCATTAGACAATTTATGTGAATTTTTCTGATCTTTTCTTTCTAAAATTGTAGAACTATATTCAAACAAAAAATGCTTGATGTAAGACATTCAACATACAAATGTACGCTTGGTAAAGATGATAAGATTCATAAATTAGATTTAGATTTATAATAAGTCCTCTTTTCACCCTCAAACAAGTTTGTCATTTGCGTTTACAACACAATATTTTCTTTTTATGTGTAACATTTTGCTCATTAATTTCATCTTGTAAGAGCACATACCTATAACAAATGTCATTAAACTGATTTTCCAATTCCACGGTTTATTATTCCAATGATTTGTCTTTGTCATGATTTATGTCATTGGAATCAAGAAAATGAGTTAAGTTCAAAGGGAACTTCTTCAAATATTTCTCAAGGATTTGTGCTTCTTCACAAGCCTCATTCAAGTTGGTTATTCCCTTTTGAAAAATGAAAATAGCAATGGTTTTCGAAAGGGCATGCACATTACATACAAATTATTTTAGGCAGAGGCATGGTTATCATGAAGGAAATGATACATTTTACAGAGTTCTGTGTTGAAGTTTCATATGGATTTTATCTTCTACATGTATTCCACAAACTTCCTACAACATTTCAACCACTTGATAAGTTTTGTTGGCATACGGGAAGACCCAGGGTTCAATGCTTCAACAGTGCACCAAAAAAACCCTAACTACCAGCCCTTTCGGCAACACATGCGAAGCAGATGCAGCCTCACCCAAGGTAGGAGAAGGGGGGGTTGCAGGACTTAAGTGTATACAACCTAGATGGGACATAGATCTATGATCACAATACTTAATAGAGCACTTAGCAATTAACATTCATTTACCTTTTACCCTTATTCACATCGCAGGTTAAAACCCTAATTACAGAACAATGCAGTATTCACCAAGATCTAATCACACCTAACTATCCAACACATACAACTGAAGTAGATCTAGAATTCATTCATATTACTAAGAACTAAGCTACTAAATCAGATGCATATAACATACATAAAGTTTACATCACAAAGAATAATTCACATCAATAACATATCAACCAGAATGCACAAAGAAACCACAACACAGGATGTACATGGTTCACCCCAGTGTGGGGTTACGTCCACCAACTCCTCTTCTTTTTTATTATCTCCTTCCAATTTTCTTACATTCACATAGCCCCAAAACCAACTCCACATAGGACAGGAGATCTGCGCGCACCTCTCCAGATCCTCCTTCCCCAAGCTTGGCATAGCACATATCCTTCTTACAATCACTTGGACTTAGCTCTGCAAGTCTCAAAATGATCTTGCACAAATCCAACTATTCATGCACTAAGCTGATTATTTACTAGTTATAACTTGTTATTTCTTACATCACCTAGATTTCTATTTATACATTACAAAAGGGCCTAAAAATGGATAAACCCATGGGCCAACATCCCATACCCATTACATAAACCCTAACACCCAAAAATCCTACAAAAGTGGGCAAGATCCCATGATCTTTGCTTCGCCTAGGTGCTTCATCTTCGACCAGCCTGTCAAAGTCCCAAAAATGGTCAAACATGACCAAGGTTCTCCAAAACTTGGTCAAGGTCCAAAAGGCCCCCAACACTCACTTGTGACTCATCTTGAGTCACTCTGATCTGGGAAATTATTCTTTGAAATCCTCGAGCTTGGATCAAGCTTCTTCAACCTACTGCTTCGCCAGAGCTTATTGCTTAGTGAACTCTTGAATGACGTTCTCAGTGACCGGTCCTTCCAAGCGTTGTTCCATCATGGTGACCATTTGTTGTAGATGTGCACCTCGTCCTTCAATCTCTTCCAAAAGTGTGTAGGCTTCATTCTGCACTGGCTGGAGTCTCTGGGTCACTTCCGTGACTCTACTCTGGATAGCATTGACCTATTTCTAGACCATGCACACCTCTTGTAACCTTTTCATATTCTTGAATGTTGGCAGAAGTTTTAGTTGTGATTTCACTTCTGATGCGTGGTCTTCGCTTCTCGGAGTTGGGATTCTAATTTTCTTAGTTTTGGGTCCTCTCCAAGGCACTCGTAGGTCTGTGCACTTCGATTAGTGAGTTTCTTGCATTATAGTGTCAGTGCCTTGATTCTTTCAAATGTGCTCCGGGCAGTGTCTTCCCTTTGGTCTCACACTTCCTGTGGAGTTCTTGGCACTGCTTCTAATTCCAGTTCTTCTAATCTTTGTTGAAGTTGTTGAATGGCTTCAATTATATTCCCCTTTTGGCTCTCCATTGTCTCTTATTCTATCCGTGCTAGGCTCGGCATAGATAAAATTTCTCTATTGAATGCTTCCTTAACTCCCATCTGATCCACAAGCAGTTGTTCTTTTTTCTTCTGGATCTGCACTCTATCCTCTGCAAACTTCACCTGGAGGTCATATTTCTCTCGTTGCACAATCCAGCGTTTCTCTAGGGCCTCCTCCTTTTCTTTCTTTACTTATTCACTGGCCTACTCTTTTTCCTCCTAGACACGACGAAGGTGAGCCTCTGTCGCATCTTCTAATATGCGTAGTTGGGAAGGCTCATCTCCCACTTCTATACCTTTTGATGATGATGGCGTAGTAGACATTGTGTGGCTGGAGTAGAGGGCTTGTTGTACCTCTTTCAACTCTTCCTCAATCCTGTCATACATTTTCTCTTGATTTGCTTCATTTTGTTGCCAAATATACTCTAATGTGTCTATTACAGCGATGATGATGAGATCAATTTCATCCAAAGTAATCACAATCTGTAGTTGGGGCTTACTGGCTCGTGAATTCTTCCATGCTGAAGGTTTCTTTTGGGAAACCTTTATTTTCTTGGATGACTCAATCTCTGTAAGGGGATATTTAGGTGGTATCACTTCACCATGTTCCTGTTTTTTTTCTTCCCCTTCATTCTCTTCATGATCTACTTCATCATCGCCTCCTCTCTCGGTGACTCTGGTGTAGTTTCCTTTGATGTGTTGTTCATTTCCTATACTTCTTCCTTCTTCTTCCTTCTGCTCCTGCTAGGTCCATCATACTCTTCTCGAGTGACTACAAGAATTATGATGAGGTCAAGGTTAGAGATTTATGTCTGTTCGACTGGGACAAGGAATTATGCAGGCCATTCCTTGGTTATTTTTTCCATGTCCTCCTCTATGAGTTTATAATATGATTGGAGCTCTTCCTTGTGTTCATCTCCATGTGTAGTGATATAAATGAAGTGTTTATCTGCATGGAACTTTGCAAGTGGCCTGAACCTATGCAGAGTATCGATGTCATGCAAGGGAAGGATTTAATGGCCCTCTTCAGCTGCAGATAATAGGTGTGAAACACCGCATTGGACTACCATTGTTTTTCCATGTCGTTCAAATACCAAAGGGTAGTGAACCTCACGGCCAGGGGTTTAGATGACTCGACTTTAGGGAAGGTGGCTCCTTTCGGCATCTCCCAAGCGATGAAGGAAATGAGAATCAACAACCAAATAAAGTGAAACTCGTAGCCCTAGTCTTGCGCTTCACGACAATCTTTCTCCAACTGGTTGACGAGGTAACTCGCTCAATTCATCTGCATTCCTTCAATGCATTTTCCTACGAGGTTGACAACAAACCCCGTGAATTTTTTTGTTCTATTCTTCCTAATGATATTACCAGCGATCAACTGGCAAGCTAGGTGCACTGTGCCATTTTGGATGGAGTCTACCTTGTATTCCTTCTTCCCCTTCTCTACATCATTGTAGGTGTCCTTTATTCGCTGCACCAGGGTGTGATCTGCAACCTTTCCTGGGTAAAAATTCTGTGGGTTTAGTCCTTTCATGGTTAATCTAGTGATCCGATGGATGAGCGATGGATCTACAATGATGCACCTATCCAACCATAGGTAACCGCCATGGTAGCAATATAGGAGGAGTTTAACGCATGCGTTAACCTCCTGATGTTTGTTGAAGTGTGGTATCTTCATCACATTAAGGATTGTGGACCTTGCAACGTCCATGGTCCACGACTGGGGGAATATCTTTGGCTTCTTCCTCATTTTCTTGGTTAAGTATTTATGTGGGGCGAGCATTCCATAATTCTTGAGATATCCTAAGTTGAAATCACTAATCTTGAGTGTCAGAATCTGTCCCAACTGTGATACAATTGTGTGTATCCCCTTTAGGAGGTACAAAATGATCAGTGTATAGTCTAAGTCTCTTGAGACACTGTCATGACTAATCATTCCAGCCAAGGTTGGGATATAGTCAGGCATTATTGATGGGATGAGCTTCGCATTCACCAAGTCATCGTGATGCCTACTTGGCTTCTCTGTCGTAGTTCGGGAGGGTCCATATCAACGTCCAGTAGATGGAGAGGCTTGTAGTCTTCTTGTCAATGAGGCATGTGCTCCTGTAGATGTGACCTTCTCCACCATAATATCTATTAGAATTTCTTCCATGGAATTTTCCACTGCACTGCGTTCGCCTGACATGCACGCTCGTAATCAAATATTTCAGGTAGGAGAACAAACACTCAAGGTAGCTGAACGGGTAGCGAGGTCTAAATAAGAATAATGTGATAATCAGTTCTCTGTGGGCTTGGGTAATCACAATTTTCAAAAGTGTCCTCAATGAGACGTTCGATGGATTTAATAGATAATGTTCGCAATGGATTCCTCCAATGGCAGGAATGCCTCAACCCATCCATTATGGCATGGTCTCAATGGTCCCATGGTGATATTTCTAGCAATAGCTACATTTCTAGTCATTCTGGAGCATCGTTCTAATGGTAGGGACGCCTCCAACGGTCATATGGATTCACCATGGCGAAGTGCCAGTCTACATTGTTTTTCTATTCCAGCGAGTTTCAAGTTCTGTAACATTTCTTTCTGCGAAGTCTTCTCTGGAACTTCCTGCAATTTTTATAACTTTGATTTCTTCTTGCTGAGCTTTCTAACCTTCTTTCCTATGATATGAGTCATTGGATTCCTCTTTCCATTTTTATTCTTATATGTTCTTAGTATAGTAACTTCGCACTGCTAAGGATATTTTGCAGGGTTCGAGGGTAATACTTCTTCTGTTACTATTTCTAGAGTAGGTGCTCTTCTCTCCTGCATGGACAAGTTCTTTAGCCTTCTTGTGTTCTTTCAATTTCAACAACTAGGTCTCTGGCCCTTAGTTGCTTCAACTTTTCCTCCTGTTCTTTGATTAAGAGTGTTATTTTCCTAGACATGAAATCTCTTAATTCTTTCTTTTTCTGTTCGAGCACTTCCTCTTCTTCTTTCCTTCGGATCTGGTCTTTCTCAATTCAGGTTCTTCCTAGAAAAAGAGCACATGGGGCATTGTTCTCAACAAACTTAATGACCTCAAATTCTTCTTTCGTCGATGCTCCATGAGAAGCCATAGGTACATGGGTAAGTCTTCAACATAGAGTTATCATCTTTCCTTTAAACAATCCTATTCCTCCTAGTGAAGGAACCATAGCAGGCTTTCCCAAAATTTCCCAAGTAATTTCTGTCATAATGTTCACTTGTGTTTGCTCATCCAGAACCTAGTCTATGTCAAAGTCTCCTATTCTTGTTTCTATACACTCCTTCTCTTTTAAGATCTCTGATAAGCTAATGTCTCTATGATCATTCAATGTTTCTTTCATCTGCAATAATATAATATATGATTCTTTCTGGTGTTCTATCATATTATTAGTCTCATGGTTTTCTTGTCTTATATTCATCTTTTCAACTTTAGCAATCATTCTAGGGAAATCCAAAACTTCATGGTCAACGTATTTACAACAGATACAAATAGAGCCTCTACCAAGTCATTCCTTAGCAAGATGTCCTGGTCTTCTGCAACTATAACAAATAGTCAATCCTCTCTTTTTCTTAAATGATCCCCAACCTTTCTTGTATTGCACACTGATATTATAGTGATGAACCTGCAAAAAAATATTTTTATGATCATGCATCCACTTGTTAGTCCAAACATTCTATCTATGCATAGGAATAGCATATCTTTCACTATTTCTATCAAATCTATTGATTTCATATCTTATTTCTTCTAGTTGTGCCCTAGTTTTTAGACTAGGACAAAATCTATCAAACATACCTAGATCCATTCTTTCGAAACAAAAGTTTCCACTTATCTTACATTTATCAGAGTACAAAGATTTAAGATCTTACCTCTTTTCTTCAGATATGCTTCCCTTCTTAGCACAGATCTTTGTAATTCAAGTAGAATATCGGGCACTACAACAACAGATCTATGCACAAAGCTTTCTCTTTTCCTCAGTTTCCAGCAATCACAGTTCCAGGCTCTGGCAAAAAAACCATTTGTTGGAACAGGGGAAGACCCAGGGTTCAATGCTTCAATAGTGCACCAAAAAAACCCTAACTACCGACCATTTGGGAAACACCTACGAAGTAGATGTAGTCTCACCCGAGGTAGGAGAAGGGAAAGTTGTAGGAATCAAGTGTCTACAACCTAGCTGGGACATAGATCTGAGATCACAATACTTAATAGAGAACTTAGAAATTACATTCATTCATCTTTTACCCTTATTCACCTCCCAAGTTAAAACCCTAATTACAGAACACCGCAATATTCACCAAGATCTAATCAGATCTATCTATCCAGCACATAGCACCAAAGTAGATCTAGCATTCATTCATATTACTAAGAACTAAGATACTACATCAAATGCATCTAACATACATAAATATTAAAGCACCAATCATAAGTCACATAAATAACATATCACCCAGAATGCACAAATCAACCACAACACAGGATATATATGGTTCACCCCAGTGTCGGGCTACGTCCACCAACTCTTCTTCTTCTTTATTATCTCCTTCCAATCTTCATACATGCACAAAACCACAAAACCAACTCTACATAAGACAGGAAATATACGCGCACCTCACCAGATCCTCCTTCCCCGAGCTTGGAACAGCACAAAACCTTCTTACAATCACTTGCACTTAGCTCTGCAAGTCTCAACACGATCTTGCACAAAGCCAACTAGTCATATACTAAGTCGATTATTAACTAGTTACAACTCGTTATTTCTTACATTGCCTAGCTTTCTATTTATACATTAAAAGAGGGGACTAAACATGGATAAACCTATTGATGGACATCTCANGAGCTTAAACAATTATGCTCATTTTAAACTATTTACAGAGCACTTCATGACAATCCCAATAATGCAGGGAAGTAAGCAATAGAACATTCAACATCATTCACACACATGAAATACACAGAGACAAATATTTCCTAAGGAAACCCATAAAAGGTAAAAACCTCTTATTCTTTATATCATAAGTAATATTTACATTTTGTACATTATCATACTTATGAGCTCCAACTCATTGTGAGGCTACAACCTCTATTTTGCAAGATGCAACTTGTTGAGAGCACCAACTCTCTGTTTTCTCTAGCACCTACTAGAAGGAAGCACCAAATCCCTAGTTTCTCTAGCACTCACTAGAAGGAAGCACCTACTCCTTGGTTTCTCTAGCACCCACTAGAAGAAAGCAACAACTCCCTAAGTGTTCCAGCACCAACTTCCAGTCACACAGGCACCAACTTGTATAACAAAGAACCAATGTTCTCCCTTGCACCACCCTACCACCCTGGTTTTTCTGGCTGCAACCAGATGGAAGCTACAACTCCCTGTGTTCAAGCACCCACTTGAACCTATGAGGAAAACATTCCTCCCTAACACCTCCCTAGAAACTCCCAACCACCTTGAAATATAAATCTTTGCTACAGAAACTTATTACAATGATATAATGTTCATCAATGGCTTACCAGTCTCGTCACTGTTATGATAAACTACCATGTTCTGCCTGCATCAGTGTCTTCCTGCTTGCATCCTTTTGAGCTTTCTAATATTCTTCTTTGTCTCTACATGCACACCTCAAATTTCTCTTATTTTCTCATATATGCATCTTTGTTATTTTCTTTTTCTATGCTTCAGCTCCTACACATCATGCTTCTACACGCATGCATCACTCATAACAATAGCAACACTGATCTCTTATTTCTTCTTCCTTTTTATACTCTTTGTGCATATTTTGCATGCATTCAATCCTCTGTCTGATCATCATCACCATTCTACAGCTTATCTCGTGGTTATCCACATGTGATCATCATCACTAGGCATTATGCAAATATTCCTTACCCTCTCTGGCAGTTGAGACTCTTCGTCCTCTCTTACCTCTGTCAATCGTCTCTATGATCAGTATTCATTGCACTAGTAGATGCCTCGAGACTCTTTGTCTCCCGTGGAAATCACCCTACAGCTCCTTGAATTCTCTGGCAGTCCAGACTCTTCTTCCTAGCCGTTACTAAGAGAACCTCCGCACATTCATGCATTTTTTTCTTTCTCTCTTCCTAAGGAAAACTTCACAGTGGCCATTTAGCCTTTCTGTCTAAGCCCTTTCCTTTCACATGTGGCCTTAGGCGGTGACCACAACCTAATAAAAAAATGCATTTCACATTTTCGCATATCGAAAATTCTTGTTGCAAGGCATATCAACTCTCTAAGTCATGATCTTCGAAACCATGAAAAGGAGTTTAGTTGGACTGGCTCCTTCCCTTCTCATGACCACAGGCTATGACCAAGTGCTTATACATAAAGCACTTTCACAACTCGTGATTTTGGGAATACTATGATGAGGTATCTCGACTCTCCAAGTCGCGATATTTGAAACCCCGAAAAGGAGCTTAGCTTCTCTAGCTCTGCTCTCCAATGTGACCACAACATATGACCATTGGCTAGTCGTTTGAGTGCTTCTCTCTTCAGATCAACAGTCGATGACCCATGGTGATTGGATGAATATCCTCCACCCTGGAACTTCATATTTAGGGACTTTGGGGGAGTGTTGATGCTAAAACTCCTGAAACTAAACTCCGAGAATGACGTCACTCAATGACATGACATGATCCGCGTGGCTGCCATGTGTCACTCTGAATTGTGATTTCCAGGTTCCTGAAATGTCGAATCATCTTGAAACTTGTCATTGTCTGATTGTGCCATGTGTCATTGCTGATGTAGTCTTCCACCTATCCTTTCTGATGTGGTCTGCCACATTCACCTCCTAGATCTGACGACCCAGATTCGTCCTTGATCCAACGACTAGGATTATTTCACGAGTTTGAGAGGTTAGGGAACCCCGTTCCTTTGACCTTTTAGTCAAGAAAATTATTATCTTTAGCCACATGTCCCTGGATCGACAATCCATATTTGTCCTTGATCCGACGGCTCAAATAATTTCTCCATTTCACGTTTCACGAGTTGGAAGGATAGATCACCTTGTGCCTTTGACCTTTCAGTTAGGGAAATGCTGAACTTTAGCCACGTGTCCTCTGGATCCAACGATCCATGACTATTTTCGACAGATAGCCAGGATTCCTTCACATATTTGGAGTGTTGGATGACTCCTGGGATTATCCTCCTTGCAGCTCTACTGGATCTAATGGCTTCTAGTCCTTCGTATTAACTCTAGATCTGACGACCCAAATCTTATCGTGATTTTTCATATCGCGAGCTACAAGGATAGAGAACTTCCTTCCTTTGAATTTCTAGTCAGCGAAATGCCAATCACTCACCATGTGTCCTTCTTGAAGATGGATGGTCCTCCTAATTTCAGGATTTTGTAGGCCCTCTTCATCTTACACGTAAAGATTGTGCTTCGTATTATGGATCCAATGATGGTCGGCCTTCGAGCTCAGATATGACTCATGAAAATTGTTCTCTTCTATTGCGCGCTCCTCCTATCTGAATTTAGATTTGACGGTCATCAGGAATTATGAATGGCATCCAAAGATCACTTTTTCTCTTCATTGTTACACTTATGATATTTCCATGCCATCATTGCTCCTGATCATCCTTGCTTGCCTATTTTCCATCATTGTTTATGCCATCATCATTGTTGATATTCCTTGCTTGCATGTTTTCCATCACTGTCTCCCAACTGTAACCCTGCCAACGTCGCTACTATTCTTTCCTATAACCATACCATCATTGTTGTTGTTATTTCCATCAATGACAAGCACGCTCAGCCTATAAACATGCCAACAATATCCCCCTTTGGAATTGATGGCAACCCTGAACAGTTACGTAATTTTTTTGGACCTCCAACTGTAGCATCCAGTCTAGACCACTCCTTTTCTCCCCCTTTGAAATCAATGTCAAAGAAAATATGCTCCCCCTGAGTTGTTGTAGTATGTTTAGGAGGTATCAGATATTTAACCAACACAAACTCCCCCTGACAGGATGGACTCTCTTATTTGAGTCCTGCAAAATATTTGTATGTAAACCAGAGTCTTCTCCTTCTAATGCTTGGACCTGTTCATTGTTAGCTTCAGTTGTATCCTCTATAGAATACTCAATATTTCTCACCTCTCTTACTAGGACTCCTTCATCAACCTTTTCTTGTCATAACCGGATGAATCCCCCTATCACTGTTCTCTCTCTGCTTCTGATTGTTATCCTTTTTTTTTTTTCTAAAAGGTTAGCTTTCCCTAACAAGGTATTTCCTCTTGTTATCTCTATAGGACGTCATGCATATAATTTTGTACATCACAATGTTCCTGCTACGAATGTCATTGTCCTACTGGAACACTGCGCAATTGTAGCTTGTACTTTTTAAACAACCCTTGGATCTCCCCATTGATTCTCACCGATCTCTATTACTGCAATTTCATTTTTCTTCCATGATGCCTACAATCCAAGGCTTTTATGACCATATTCAATCATAGGAAAAAACCGCTACAACCACTCTCATACCTTCTTTTCTTTTTCATAGATGAAGGACCTGTATCAGGTTTCTTAGGAGTATTGATTTCTTCCTTGTTGTATCCAATACCATATTTGTCATTTGGTGATCTCTGACTATCCAAGAGCTTATCCAGGGTCATGGAGCTATTCAAAAACTTTCTTTGGGTGTTTGACTTCTCAACCTTAAAAAAATCTGCTTCCATATTATCACATGATTCTTCTTCTACTTCTTCCATGGGATAAATTCTAACTGAACGTTCTTTTATTGTATCTGGATCTTCTTTTTTTACTTGCAGGGGAGGATTCAATATCAACATTCTTGTCTTTCCTTATGCTTTTAGCCACCACTTGTCCTGAGTTTACAGACTTTATCTTATAGTCTTTGGAATTGACCACTTCTTTGCATCCTCTATCACACATTTGACTTAAATTGAGCAAATTATGTTTCAACCCATCTTCAGGCAGAACATCCTGGGCATCTCCTTTTCCATTACTCAAAATCACCATCCCTTTATCCTTGATTTTACCTGGTTCATCATTTTCAATGATCTCATTTCCTTTTTTTCTTTTACTTATAGGCATAAGATTATCCTTCTCTCCAGTCATGTGCTTGGAACATCCACTGTCTATATTCCTGGAGGCCTTTTGTTTTTGAGTTGAAAGTGCTAGACCACATTTTCCACTATCTTCCTTTTTCCATGTGCTAACATTTCTAGCTAAGAGCTTTATCCTTGGATTTGTTTTGTAATTCTTCAGATGGTAGTTTGTAGCTTTGTGGCCAAAGTTATGATAGTTATAGCATTCAAGCTCATTGTTCAATAGGTCAAAGTGATTGTTGTAACGTTGTCTACTCATTGGTTGTTCATTATTTTTTGACCTCCTCAGTTTCATGTCTCTAAACTTAATTTGACCATTTCCAATCTGTGGTTGTGTGTTACTTGGATGTCTCATTCTTTGTTAAGGAAGACATTTATACCTTGGGAATATTGATTTCTCATGTCTAAATCTTAAGGAACAATTTACAATTTTGTGGCCAAAGTTAGAACAGTAGAAATAATATCCATAGAAAAAATCCTTGTACCTGGAAAATGGTTGTCTTCTTTTAGCAAGTTGATTTCTTCCATGTTGATGATTTCCTTGAGCAAAGGGTGCATTATTTCTTTGTTCTACAGATTCAGTCCTGGCACCTTTTTCTTTACTCCTCCTGGGTGGTTGATTGTCTTCCTTTGTTTCTACAGGTTTGTTGTTGTCATTGGTTGTATATTTGACAAACTTGATGGATTCTTTGCTCCTTAGCTAACCACTACTTGATCCCTCATCATAACCCAAACCAGTTTTCATCTTTGGATTCCTTTGTTGATTCAGAATGGTGGCTAATCCTTCTGAGTCTTTGATACTTGACAGATTCTAATGATACAAGGCTTAAAACTTCTCTAACTCTTTCCTAGTTTTCACTACTTCTTCTTCCAGAGATTTACATCTTGTCTTCTTTTCTGATAACCATTGTTTCAAAATCTCCTCGATTTTCTTTGCCTCTTCTAATTCCACTTTCAGCAGGGAAAAGTCTTCATCAGGTTGTTTACTGTCTTTCTCAAACTATATCAACAATTGTTTCTTCTTTCTGTTCTTAAGTCTGAGTCTGTCAATATCTTCCAAAGTGTTGGTCATCTCTCCTTCCAAGTCAACCACAACTTATTTATCATTAGCATCACATCCTATGATTTTATTATCATAATCCTCTTTGGCCATAAGGATGAATTCATTTACCTTATCTTCAAATGAAGAGTCACTATTGGTGTCTTCTGAAGAGTCATCATTGTTTACACATAAAATTTTCTTTTTATCAAATCTTTTGGATTTGTACTTATCTTCACCTTCAGAGTTCTAGTCCTTCTTCTTGTGTGGACACTTATTTGCAAAATGACCTATCTTACCACAGTTGAAACATTTGAAGGGCAAATTACCTTAGTACTTGCTTGATCCATTCTTTAGTTTCCTCACAAATTTTTCTTCAATTTCATCAGGCTCAGAATCCCCATTCTTGTCTACTTTAAATGATGCTTCTCTAGAGGTGGGTTTATCTTTAACTATGTTCATTTCATATGCCATCAATGTTCCTAGAAGTTGATCAAAATCCAAAGCCTTTAGATCATTAAGTTTTTCTATAGCTGAGACCTTTGGGTTGAACCTATCTGGTAGAGATCTCAAAAAAAATTGAACTAAAGAGGGTTCCTCAATTTTTTCACCAAGTGCTTTCATTGCATTCACTAGTTCTTCAACTCTCAAAAAGTATTCCCCAATAGTTTCATCTTCTTTCATCTATAGTTGTTCAAACTTTACTCTATAGGTTTGAATCTTGGCATCTTTTACCTTCTCATTACCTTCATAACTGCTAATGAGTTTGTCCTACATGTGTTTGGCAGTTTCTAAATGCATAACTTTTACAAATTGTTCTTCTGCAAGCCCACTCAGAATAGCATTCATAGACTTAGCATTGAAGTTGAATTCTAGCTTGTCATCCTTGTTAGCTAGTAAAAGTGGCTTTACATAACTAGTCTCTACCACATCCCATACATCTGCACCTAATGCCATTATGTAGGTTCTCATCCTAACTTTCCAGAAGGCAAAGTTTGTTCCATTGAACACAGGGGCCTTATTGGTTGAAGTTCCTTCATGGCTTGACATGTTTAAGCTCTAGGATCTACCTTTATATAAAAGGAACATGCTCTGATACCAATTGTTGGAAAACTG
>SNQJ01S0005294.1:126094-154181 GCA_010110895.2 Picea sitchensis | reverse complement strand
GGCTTGGTGGGTGGTCATGGGTTCAAAACTCATGGACCCCCAAACATTTTTGTTTTTTGGAACTTGCCACTCAAACCTGACCTGGTGCCACGTGGCTACCCATGCCTGGGCCACGTGGCACCTCAACATTTGACCAAATTTTTCCATGTGTCCAATTCTGATTGGATTTGTCATCCACATCTACCCAGTCAACTATTTCCACTTGTCACACTATCATTATTCCAAGTATGCATCATGAGGTGTCATTTCTAATGTCATGTTATCGTCATGCTGACATCAACATTGTCAGTTTGACCTTTGACTTTTTACCTGTTTGAGAATACGATCAGAATGCAATAACTCTCGCATACAGAGTCTATTTTGAGAAAGTGAATATACTGTCAGAATCAACACGACAACATGGTCGCAATGGAATTGATTTCATCCAATTCTGAGAACTTTGATTTTTGAGCATTTTCTAAGCCTGGGGAACCTCCTAGATCATTCCTCCCCACTTGGAAGCTTTTGGACTACCAAAAGTCTGGTATCAGTTGGTAACTAAGTGAGGATATTGTTTCCTCACCTTTTCGGTCTCCATCCACCCAGCCTGACTTGGATTTGTTCCCTTCAATCCCACTCGAAGATACTCCACATCACCCCTGCGAGAAGTTCAGACTCTTTCTCCAATATGGTTTCTTCCTGCAACTCGTTCATATATTCAGGAGAAAAATCTTCGATGGTAGGAATCTAAAAATTCTCTCCTTGATCATCGATCATAGGAGGCTCATACAATCTCAAGTTTTCCACATTTACAACTGAATAGATTTGCATATATGGAGGCAATTCTAACCAGAAAGCATTAGTACCAGTCTTGTCTAAAATTTTGAAAGGAACATAACGAATTGGTTTAATCTTTTTACCTTCACCTTGCATCCTTTCCTTGCTGATGTATAACCATACTTGATCTCCTACTTTGAACTGATGATCAACTCGATGCATATCATGCCTCACCTTGTACTTGGCCTAGCTTTTCTCCAACTATTCCTGTACTAACTGATGGATCAACTGGATACATTCAATGAACTTTGTAGCCCTGTCCACATCACTATGTCCTACTGGTGCAATGTCTTTTCCAAAGACAAAATCCAAAGGATACTTTGGTAAGTACCCCAAAAAAGTTTCAAATGGAGATCTCTGAGTAGAAGAATGTTTGGCTCAATTATACACATGTTGTACATAACACAGATGTTCATCCCAAAGCTTAGGATGTTTTTTGCAATATGCCCGAAGTAGATGCACTATTGTCTTGTTCACCATCTCTATCTTCCCATCCATCCATGGATGAAATGTTGTGCTCTTCTTTAACTTGGTGTCCATAAGTTCCCATAAGCTTGACCAAAATTTCCCCAGGAATCTGGAGTCTCAATCAAATACAATAGAAGTAGGTAAACCAAAATGAACCCATACATTTTCAAAGAACATTTGAGTTGTTTGTTCGGCTGTGACCTATTTTTTACAAGGAATCAAGACACACATTTTTTTGAACCTATCCACAACTACATACAGGTAATCATGACCTTTTCTAGACATAGACAATCCCCCCACAAAATCCATATATACACTTTCCCATGGTCTAGAAGGAATAGGAAGTGGAGTGTGCAATCCTAGCTTTCTGTTACTTGGTTTGCTTATTGCACACATAGTACATCCTTTTACATATTTAGACACATTTTCATGCATTTGAGACCAATAAAAAAATCTTTGTAATTGAGAAACTATTTTATCTACCCCAAAATGCCCTACTATAAGAGAAGTATGTGCTTCTCTAATGGCATGGACTCTTTCACTTTCTGGAATACATAACTTGCCCAAATGATACAAGAGTTTTTCTCTAATATGATAATTCAGTTCTTCTGCTCTTTTACCATTACTTAAAGTTGCATAGACTTCCTTAAAATATTTATCCTCAACATATTGTTCAATATAACTTTCATGAGTGATTGAATTGTGCTTAAGGATTGTAGCAATTGTACTAGGAGGCCTAGATAACATATCAACAACTTTATTATGAATGCCCTTTTTATATCTGATAACCAAGTGAAATTGTTGTAAAAAACCCATCCATCTAAAATGCCTTGATTGTTGTAGCTTAGTTTGTGATTGCAGATACTTTAATGGTTGATGATCAGTGTGTATTATTGTTTCTTTACCCATTAAATAATGTTTTCATTTTTTAACACTTTGTACTAGAGCATACAATTCTTTATCATAGGTTGGATAGTTAATTACTGTTGTAGTGAAGGTCTCAGAATGATAGCATATGGGTTTTCTGTGTTGCATCAACACTGCCCCCATGGCATAGTCACCTGCATCGATTTCAATTTCAAAAGACTGTTGGAAGTATGGCAATGCCAGAATAGGAGCTATACTAATATTCATTTTCAAAGTATGGAAAGCCTTATGTTGGATTCTTCCCCACTGGAATCCGCTTTTTACACTTGTTAAAGCATGTAAAGGTGTTGCAATTAGAGAGAAGTTTGCAATAAACTTCCTCCAATACTGTGTTTCTCCCATGAAGCTTCTTACTTCAATTACATTCGTAGGCGTTGGCCAATTTACAATAACCTCAACTTTTGAGGGATCAATCTTAAGCTCTCCACCTCCTACAATGTAACCTAGATATACAAGACATGCTTTGCCAAATTCACATTTTGACAGTTTTACAAAAATTTCATGTTGGACATGCTCTTCCCTGGTCCTACTGAATACAAGAATATCATCTAAGTAGACTATTACAAATTCATCAATGAAAGGCCTGAATACATCATTAATAACTCTCATGAAAGTAGCAGGAGCATTAGTAAGCCCAAATGGCATCACTAACCATTCAAATAATCCCCGTTTTGTTTTAAAAGGAGTCTTCCATATATCTTGTTCAGAAACCTTGATCTGATGGTAACCACTTCTTAAGTCTAACTTAGTGAAATAAACCACATGTTTCAGTTGATCTAATAAATCATCAATGCAAGGCAAAGGGTAATGATTTTTTACTGTGATTTTGTTCAAAGCTCAAAAATCCATGCACATGCGCCATGTGCCATATTTCTTTGGCACTAGGATGATAGGTGACCCACATGGAGAAGCACTAGGTCTGATGACCCGTTGTTCAACCAACTCTTGTACCTATTTCTTTATCTCTGTATTTTCCAAGACTGATAACCTGTACATGTCAGTGTTAGGAAGAGGAACATTTTGCTGCAATTGTATCTCATGTTCAACTTGTCATTTTGGAGGCAATCCTTTCGGGACTTGAAATAACTCATCATAGTCAGAAACAATTCTAACTAATTCATCTTTTAACTTCGCATCAAAATCTTTGAAAGTATCAATTTCGACAATGTCTTTAACTTTTACCACCATTAAGAGATATCGCTTACTAACATTTACAATCCTCTTCATATGTCCTGAGTTGATTAGGGATAAATTCAATTTCTTTTGATGAGCCCTTACTATATATTCTTTTCCATATTTAGTTAATTGATACTTATTGTCTTCATGATAGAATATTGCTTTTCTATCATACAAATATGGACTTCCAAGTAGGATACCACATATATCTAGTGGAACTACATCCAACTCAACCTCATCTATGAACTGTGAATTAATTGCAAACTTTAGGACACAATGTCTTTACACCTGGAACTGATTATCATTATGAATCCATCCTAAGGGATCTGGTTTCTTATGAGGTTTAGTGATTAATCCCAACTTTTTAACTATTTCTTTTGATATCAAATTTACTTGTGAGCCACTGTCAA
This sequence comes from Picea sitchensis, assembly GCA_010110895.2. NCBI lineage: Eukaryota > Viridiplantae > Streptophyta > Pinopsida > Pinales > Pinaceae > Picea > Picea sitchensis. Next base: position 150,384 of record SNQJ01S0005294.1, on the reverse strand, counting down.
ATAGAGTATCAATTTTTGTATGTTTGGAAATTACCCTTATATGAAAAAGTTCTATTCGTTTGACCTCATCAACTTCATTATCAACTTTTAAAGACTGAATTGAAGAACTTGTACTAGCTTCAAAAATTTTACCTTTGATTCCCATGACTGTGATCTTTGTCTCATCTCCCGAATCTGACCCCAAATCGACTTGAGTTGTTGCAATAGTCTTTGGTTTTCCTTTATTCCCAAACTTTGTTGGTTTCAACTCTGGGTAAAGGATCCAACAATGATCCTCACTATGGCCTTCCTTCTTACAATGAGTACATGTAGGTTTCTCCTTCTTCACTGTATAATTTTTCTTTTCTTTGAACTTCTCTTTACCCTTGCCTTTAAACTTTCCTTCAGTAGATTTGAATGGTTTTACAAAATCAACATTTACATTCTTGCCTCTAGATTCAAGATGAGTTTCTTGCACACACACCTCATCTAAACTAGTAGGATTAAACATAAGAATGGTATGTCGTAAATAACTATGAAAACCACCTATATACTTAAGCAATGTTTCTTGAGTATCCAATGATATTCCCAACAACAAAGCTCTTTTGCGAAACTCCTGTGTATAACTTTGAATAGATTGTCCTTTTAACTGTCTAAAGTTCTGCCATGACATAATAGCTTGTTGCATCTAAGCTAGAGGATAAAATTGCTTTCGTAAAACAGATGTAAAATCAATCCATGAAGAGAGAGTCTTACCAAACTTCTTAAGATCTTGTTTTGTTCTGCTTTCCCACCAAACAAGGGCGATTCCTCCCATCTTGAGACTAGCAAGTTGGATCATAGTCTCTTCATCTATGATTCTTTATATCCTGCAATAAACTTCAATTTGTCTTATCCAATTATCTAATTTTTCTGCATTTAGTTCTCCATCATACAAATTCAACTCAAACTTAACATCAAGTTTTAACAAAGGCATATTAGACTTATGCTTATGTGTTTGTTTTTGTATGGTGGATGTTGTAGAATGAGAACTAGCATTTGATGTAGAACTAGAAGAAGAAGGAGAAGATGGCGGTGAAGGTGGCGTAGGAGGAGGCTTTGAAGACTCTCCTTCCCCTTCACTTTTACCCTTCATTAAGATCTCTCCCAAGGCTGGTTTATTTCTCTCCAAGAAATCCTCATACAACACTTTGACCATTTCAGACATGGAGAAAAGTGCATCTTCTAGTTTCTTCATTCTTGGAGAAGGCTCTCCTTCTGAAGCCATTCTTTTATTCCTCAAAAATCGTTCTATCTCAGGAATGAATTCATCCAATGATCCTTCTCCTTTCTGAGATTTGGATCTTGTAAGCATCCACCCTGCACTTGTTAAACCTTCCAAAACAACCAAAGCTCTGATACCAATATACTTAATCCAAAAATGGAAGGAATAATAAACAATTGTCTTATTTAGATGCTTAAAGTTGTTTAAAGAGTTCATCTATTAATTAATCATGTTGTAAAAATAGAGATATGAATAGCAACAAAAGAGATAAAGACAATAAGAGCTTGATAACGAAGTTCACCAATGAGTGGCTACGTCTCCGGGCCCACTTCCAAGTGAAGGAGCTCTTTATTAATCTTCAAATGCTCAAGTTCTTTACAATGGCTCCTTGTTGTTACATAGCATACTTCAGATCTATTGTGCAAGACCTCCTTGCTCAGATGCATGTATGCTTCCTCAAACCCCTCTCACAAACATGACAAAAAGGCCTCTCAAAACATGAGAAAAAGCCAAAATACATAAACTGCTCCTCCAATTCCCTACATCAAAAAGTTACCCTCAAGCTTCAAAAGGCCTGGTTTATATAAGTTTCAGGCTCAACAAGAGAAGCCTAAATTCTCCTGAAGATATGACCTCTTTCTGGGATAAAATCCCCCTCCAAATGGCCAAGATATCTCAAAAAAAGCACTTTCTGGTCATAATATCAAGCAAAATACCAATTATGGGCTAAATATAAGTCAAAACCCACTTTTAATTGAAAATTACACAGTAAGCCCCCTTGGCGGAGTGCACGCCCCCAATTCTCAGTCATATGCACTCCATATGGCTAAACGCTAGCCCAAAGGGCTAAGCGTTGGCCCCTTAAATGCGCTAGCTCCTGGTCTTACGGCACATGCCATGGGACCTTCCCTGCAAACGCGCCCTGGTGGTTGTGGCCGCAGCCCCTTTCTACTGACTTGTGGTCACAATACTGCATGAAAACATGGGTTGGGGCTTAGCCCCAGCCCCTTCCACACCAACCTTAATATAACACAAAGCTTAATATATATATATATATATATATATATATATATTTGACTTATGTTAATAAGTCCTATGTATGGCGCGTTGGTGTTGGAGCTTTTCCAAAGGCTTTGTCTTAGTGGGTGGTCATGGGTTCCAAAACCCATGGACCCCCAAACATTTTTGTTTTTTGGAACTTACCACTCGACCCTGACCTGGTGCCACATGGATACCCATGCCTGGGCCACGTGGCACCTCAACATTTGACCAACTTTTGTCATGTGTCTAATTCTGATTGGATCTATCATCCACATCTACCCAGTCAACTGTTGCCACTTGTCACATTGTCATTGGTCTAAGTATGCATCATGCTGATATCAGCATTGTCAGTTTGACCTTTGACATTTTACCTGTTTGAGAATACGATCAGAATGCGATAACTCTCGCATACAGAGTTCGTTTTGAGAAAGTGAATATACTGTCGGATACAACAGATACAACACTCATGGATGGATAGTATACATCATGTTTTTTCTAGTGGTATGTTGCACATCATGTGGATCCTCATGGTTGAGGAGAAATGAATTTTTGAAGATGACAAAGTGAATTGAAGAAGGAAGTACATGTAGGCCCTGAAGATAATTAAAGAAAATAATTACAAAATAAGAAANTGAGGAGAAATGAATTTTTGAAGATGACAAAGTGAATTGAAGAAGGAAGTACATGTAGGCCCTGAAGATAATTAAAGAAAATAATTACAAAATAAGAAAGTGTTAGGTCGGCCCTAATGTTAAAAGGAAGTGAATTAAATGGTATAAATAAACATCATTATACATTCATTTGATACAAGTTGAATTTCAAAGGAAATAAGCAGAAAAGAAGGTTGGATTTCAAGGGAGGATGAAGTCTTTTGGTGATATGTTCTAAGGTATGTTTTTTTCAGGTCATCTTACCATTTTTGCTATAAAAAATTTTATAGAATGATTGATATGGTTTAATCACTATGGTATTGAGAATATATATCAAGGTACCTCTGTTAAAAAATTTATCTCTTGATTCTCTATAATTATGGAGATAAACTATGTGGAAGATAGGGTTTGTGACCAGTCCTGAAGCTAGTCAATAAGAAAGTGTTCCGGGTAAAATAGTCATAAAGTCTTCATAGAGAATCCAAATGAAGTGGGAAAAAATTCCTTGGAAAGAGTATGGACTGTAGTTTCTTGTGTGTGAGTTTCAAAATCGGATGTTAATTATTGAGCGTGGGGCATTCTTTGCAAGTTCACTCTCCTGAATAGACCAGAATTGAATAAAGTCTACCATTATTTCTATAACCTCTTTTTGGGGAGGATTCAAGGAGTGAAAATTGGAGAAGTTTCAAAGAATAGCTTGAGTAATATTATCTATAGGATCAGAGTACTCCAAGAATTGAAGAATTGCAAAAATTGAAGGAGTCTCAGAAAGCATTATCAGGTTCTATGTGATGACTGTTTGATGGTGATGATTTAATGTAAAGTTTTATTATCTCTCATATATTCATGGGTGGAAGGAAGGGGAAAGGATGGAGAGTTCAACTCTCTCTTGATATTGGAGGATTGTATCTTCCTCTTGGAGGTTTATCCCTCCCTTTACATTTGGAAGCTGTAGCTACCTTTGGAAGTCATTACTTCCCTTGAACAATAATTATTGATTATTTCTCATATATTGTGCATGGTGTATTATGGTGTATTGGTGTAACTCTTATACTATTGTCCATTTCTCATTGGATATAGTTGAATGGTTTAATTATAAGTTTAAAAAGGTTTTAAATTGTACTTGATATTGATTCACCCCCCTCTCAGTATCAACACAAGCGAGGTCGAGGAGAACAGGTCAGGTGGCAAGTCGAGGGAGGGTGGCAAGGTCCTCGTGCCACCTCCCATCTCGTCCATGCAGGAAGAGTGTCGTGTCCCACCGCCATTTTTCCACCCAGAGCACCTTGAATTGATGTTTAATTTGAGGAGAGAGATGGTGTACCAAGTCCATCATGGCACCCTCATGAGACAATGTCCGGATATTCTATAGGATTCCTTCTCCAATGTGCCACAAGGGTAGCGATACCCAACCTGCGTGCAGCCTTTCGTGATGCCATCTAGGGATATAGCATAGGATGAAGATGTTGCAATGACCACCTCTAAGACCACTGGGTAAATTCTTATTGTTATGCTTCTGGTTATGGTCTATTTTCTTATGGTTATGCTTATGCTTATGGTTCTAAAGTCAATCAATACCTTTTTTCATGGTCTAATATAGTTATATTTTCTAAACTTCTAGTTACAGTTCAGACTATGGGATGCCATCTATCATGTTTTCCTACGGGTAGGACATATGGAAGACCACCTATTTTTTACAAGGATAACATTGGTTGTCATTTGTTCTGGTTTCTGTTAATTTGGTGGAACAACTGGCAACCTAGGCATAGTTGTATTTTTTTACACTTAATGTAGCAGGATCTACCTCTCTTTTTACTTAAAAAAAAATGACAAACTAATAAACAATGATTGAATAAGATTGTAAATGATAAAATGATAATGGTCGAAGAATTTAACGTTTAAATGATGCAATTATTATTCATTCTCAAATAAACAAATTAAATAAAATATAAACTAACTAACCTAGCGTTGATCAACAGTACTAAGATAGACTTGGCTATATGTATTTGTATAAGCTCCTATTAACCTATGTCAAGTGTAAACCTATGCCAAAGGAAAGCATAATACTTATTGAAGAAACTCAAACAAGTATTATATATTCCGGAATGAGTTTATGATTTCAGAAAGAAAAACGATTATATATCATGTGACTTTAGAATGCCCAAATAACTAAAAATGAAAGAAATTTCAATCCTCAGTAAATGGTATTACCAACTATCCAATATCAGATGTAAACTCAAAATACTTGAATAGATGATCAACCACAGATATTAAAGGAACCAAAATAGAATGAACCATATAAATGAAAACATAACATGATAAGTTATATGCAAAACAGTCTAAAGTTATTTCAACACAAATAAACTTTCATATTCAGAAATTATATGAGAAACAATATTAACTTTGCACAATCTACAAAAGGACAAAAACCAAAGAGTAAGTTGTATCTCATATAGGTTTAGTATAATAATTTCATCATAAGGTCCAAAAGGAATTTTTGGGATAATAGACTCTTAAAGATTGAAAAAATTAACACAAAAAATGATAGCAATTAACCATGTATTAATAAACCAGACTAAAGCTAATTTAAATCAATGCATAATCAATTACTCAAAGAATATGAAGATATTATAATGAAAACAAAACCATTTTACTCATAGGACAAAAGCCATTAAGCAACTTAGAATTCTATATTCTTCTTTGAAGATACTTGTTCATTCTCCCAAAGATTCCAACCATTCGTTACTCCATTTGAAAAGAAAAAACTTTACAAAACATATAATATACAAAACGGAAAGGGTAAAAATCCTCCTCTCAATTTCCTGGATCTCCTTTGGCTCTGAACTTTCTCATATATTTATACACTGAATGAACAGTCTCAACGTCACTAATAATTTTCACCACCTGAAATTTACCTCGTAAAGAAACAAAAATATCTCCCAAATCGTGCATTTGTTTGGGACAAATCCCTCATGTAAGCTAAATGGTTCCATTCTGGAGATGGGTTTTCAACCATTTCTTCATATTCCTTATAGTTTGGCTGAAACAAGTCCCACACAATCGTCTTTTTATTCTTGAACACATTTCCAAATCTTATATGTTGTTGCTCATAAATTATTTGCAACAATCCAATATTATTTTTGGATCAATTATCTTGAACGTATTTAGATAATAAAATCAAGCCATGATCAAATATGTACCAAATAACTCATAATAGAAACCTGTGAAACAAAAAGAAACCAAATTAAAAACCTAAAAATTGTTAATAAAACAAAATCTAGAACAATAAAATCAAAAATGAATTTAAACTAACTATAAGTTCTAAACAAATATTGTTTATATTTTCCTTTCAAATATGATCTTAAAATTCTAAAAGCTTAAGTTGATGGAGAGGAGAAAAATATTGATTTTGAGTTTTCACAAAATCAAACAAATGATAGATAATTCTTTTTTTATTTTTTATTTTATTTTAAAATGAGATGCAAATTGGCAAAAGAATTTAATTAATTAAACCTACCAAATGGTTTTGTGAAAATGATTTCTAATGATAAAAAGACGAAAACGTAATCATAATTTAAACGAAAGTAAACAGTTGATAAAAATTAATGTTTTAGTTTAAATTAATGTTTCTATGTTCGTCTCTCACTCATTCAAATTTGTTCAAATGTGAACAAATGTCATAGAAAATATGTGTCGCAATAAACTTTATTGATGTAAAATCATTGTTATTAATCCATGTCTTCAACCAAGCCATTGTCATAGCATATAAATTCAATAAGGAAGAGGTAATAACAAGCTCCCCAAATTATGAAGCTCGTCCATCAACATCAAAACTCTGTAGAAAGAAAAAACAAAATGGCATTTGAATTTCATGAAATTCAAACCAAACAAAAGAAAATAATATAAACTCAAACCAACCTCGAAACAAATAAAACCAATACCAATCCAATCAAGTCAAAGGAAGAAAAAATGAAGAATCTGAGTAAAATTTCGAGGGACCCTAGATTTTGATTAAAAATAAAGAAGGGGGTTGTTGGGGTCCAACAAATGGTGACTCACTGGGAGAAGCAGTTATCTCTGATTTATTAAACTTTCATCGCAAGAAAAAAGAATAAGACTAGGATATAATTTTAATATGCTTTGAAACAAATCTAGTTTAATATTACACAATATTAAGATTAGCTCAAATTTATAGAAAAATATCAGAAAAGAAGAAAATAATATTTTTACAGAGGATTATAACCTAAAGTTGTGTTTTAATCAAAGAGTCATGATGTTTATAAAAGGACTTCAATACCATTGATAGAGCCACTGCTGCTAGTAGGCATCCATAGCCTCGACAAGAATGTCATTTAACCCACTCAATTGCTTTAATCCCATCCAATAGTTGTATCCACATGATTTATACTTCCATAAAAGTTAATTTAAAAGCATATACATGCTACCTCTCCACCCGACATTGTTTCATTGCCAGCAGGCCTATTCAATACCCGACGAAGTTGTCTTGGTATTATGTGTGCATTTACCTGCTCCTAGCGAGCCTGTTCAGTACCCCGACGGGTTTACACACACTTCCCACACTTAAGTGTTTTCAACCCTCTTATTCCACTTTTAAATGATAATACAATTATAGATTTATTGATGACAAAGAGAGTGGGGTGATATTGGAGGTTAATTGCAATACAGGTGAATTGTTGATCATGTTATTTATTTTCTTTCAAAACTGGAAGCTTTATCATGGTTTAGAGATTTTACATCTCTGTTAAGAAATCATCTAGAGAATGGGGAAGCACTTAAACGTTATTCCTTAATAATATGGATGATGTAAAAAGTTTAAATATCATCGTAATTCCCAAAGATCTCGACACATTTCAGGGGTAATACTCTGACAAAGACCGTTTAGGATTTCATAGTACTCAACTTACAAATAAATTGTCTGAGTTGAACCTTAACATTAGAAACTATTTGACCTATTTCAAATTTATTTTAAAAACATAAGTCTTGAAATGAATGCTTCCTTCAATAATCACCCTTTGATCAGAAATATATTTATTCAAAAAGACACACAAGAAGAAATTTCAATCAAAGAAAGAAAAAAAAACACACACACAACAAACCGAATCAGATTTTATTAATGGGATTCAAAATCAGAAGTATATCAAAACAAACAAAATCAAAATAGCAAAAGAAAACTTCAAAAAAAATAATTTGACCAAAAACAAAACCAGGCCAACCTCTCATAGAGAAAGAGGATAAAAAGGAAAAACAACACAGTTTACAGTTTTGCATATAGGAAGGTTATTTTCTTAAGATAGTGATGAATGATACATCATTTTGACCAAGCTTATTATTAAAAGTCATAGAAAAATCCTTAACCAGGATGAGTGCAATTATGTGCAGTTGTAAGCTATGTTTGTTAGGGTAAAATGAAGATCAAATCCCTAATTTCTTTATTGATGCTTCATAGTATATGAAATCATTGCATGATGCTACCAAGTTTTGAAAAAGAAACATTTAATCAAGACAACTACAAAAAGGAAAAAGAAAGGAATTGAAAGAAGACTTCTCTGACAACATTCAGGCGATGGTTCTCCTTGCATAACCACGTTCCTTCATAACTGCATTATTCAAAAGAAAAAGGTGAAAAAGAAAGAAAACCCAAAATTACTATATTCTTACACCTACTCTAACTTCTACATAGAACAAAACGCTAAGTAAAATCATATTTCCAGTGCAGCCACAAGAGCATCTTAGATCCTGCAAGGCATAGAAAGTCGAAAATCAGAATAAAAGAATGTAGTATTGCATATACAAAAGAAATATGTCATGCTTACCTCCTATATATTCATTTAAAGACAAAGAAAGCATGACCTTACCATTCTTTTGAAACTTCTTTATGTATGAATCCTCCATCCATTCTAAAATCCTATCATAAAAAATAAGATGAAAACTATGACTTTGACGAGCTAGATCTGTCAATGGGGAACACATCATAAGAGGATTTATGACATCAATCAGATTATTGGTTTGAATACTTCCTTTGATGAGATGGATCATTTCAAAACATGAAGCATAATCATTAAAATTCGAACTAACCAAAGAATGAATATGCAATGTAGAATATTTGATCTCCATGAGAATGAGTGCATTGACTTTTTCAAAAATAAATTATGTAAAATCATCTTGCAACATGTATTTTTTCCATGTGAATGATGAAAGTGAAAGAGCATCAAATCCGACTTCATAAATATTATGTTTGAAATTAATTTCACCAAATCTTGGCTTATCAAAAATATTTAATTGTGATGGAAAAGAGTAAGATATTGCGGGTAAAGTATCATGTCCACCAGAATCTAAGAAGAGATCGGGATATAAACAGTAAAACGAATCTGAAATAAGCACATGGAAATAATATCTTGAGCTATGATATTTAACAATGGTATTCTCAAGACATTCCTCTTCACTTTCCTTAAAACTTTCACTTTGTTTTGGTGATAAATCCTTCAGCATAATATGATCATCTAAATTTGCCTCATGTATGATAGATAATTCAAAACTTTCATGACATACATCTAATCTTTCTTCTGGATAAGGTATGATTTGTGGATGAAGGTTTAAGGTTTTTTCTTCAAATAGAAGATTTACATTTGTAATCAGTTTCATAGCAATGTTAGAATGCTTAAGATCATTTTCATCATCTAAGTATTCTTCAATAACTAAATTTAAGTACTCATTAGAGAAAGAGTTAAAAGAATATGGACATTCACCTTGACCCAACATCAAATCTTCTTCCATGATAGTCGAGGACTGAATATACAATGCTTCAGAGGAAAAACTAGTTTGATTGTTAGTAAGAACCTTTTCAATAGATTCTACCTACCTTGCATGTTCAAAAATTTCGGATGGATTCCTCTCATCCTGCAAACAAAATTCTTCTTGCAATTGAGTGATATGATTTGTAACTGATTCATCATTCGCGATTGAATAGACTGGATGAAAGGGGCGCAAGCATCACATACGAGATTTAGTAAAAATGACATGTCATCAAGATTAAATTTACAGAGAACATGATGGATTCTTGTTGAAAATCCTTCTGGAGATGAATCATCATTGATTAGTCAAGCCTAAAATTATTCACATACTTGTTTGTAATCATAGATTTCAAAAGCATCTAAAAATTCCTCTACAAATTGAAACCAATCAATAATGTGATATGATGGAAAAGACTCAAACCAATGTTTAATCTGGCCCCTGAAAGTAAAAGAGAACAATCTACATAAAACCTTTAAATCAGAAATATCATGCTTTATGCATTTACACCAAAACTTGTTAAGATGGTATTTTGTAGATACATCCCCCCCACCATCAAAGGTGAGTTTGGAAAAGTAAGAGTCTATCTTGTTGGGAATATCAAGTAATGAGAAGTGGAAATCATGTTCCAACATAGTGATTTGGGGAGCCATGGGGAATTAAATACATTCAAAACAAAGACTCCTGCAAGGCCAGCTTGTAAGTTTGGCATGCTTTCTAGTGCATTTTAAGATGACACAAAATAAATATTTATAAATCTGGAATTATGACAGGTTGAGGGGTAAAACATTTAATCATTAAATTTACCTCGGCCCTCCTTCTAGCACCATTTCTTTACAGGATTTTATGACACGCCATTAATGGGAAGGGAAGATTTGGTCCAGGGTTGTCTATTTAACCCAATTCGTTTGGTATAATCTACCCTGATGGGTTTTATGGCTCTGTTATCCAACTAAGATCCTAAATCAACTAGAAGATGTGAACTAACTTAAGATACAACTCTAACAATCAACACTTTAATTACAAATGTTTAATTAACAGTGTTTATGTAAAATGGTTATATACAATTTACAAGGTTTAAGAAAAGCCTTGTGAAAATAATTATTTTAAGATAATGGATCTAAACAAAGATGAAGAATATAAACAAAATTATTCTAATACTCTAAATACCAAACTAAAACACAATGGATGAATAAGATTATTAATAATATAACCAAAATAAACAAAGCATTTAATGTTTAGATGATGTAATCAGTATTCATTAACAAATTAATAAATTAAATAAATAATACACTAACTAACCTCTCGTTGATCAGCAGTGCTAAGCTAAATTCATCTCTTTGTATGTGTATGAGCTCCTCTTAACCTATGTCAAGTGTAAACCTATGAAAAAGACAAAAATAATACTTCCTAAAGAATCTCAAAGAAATCCTTTATATTCCAGGATGATTTTATGATGACAGAAAGACAAACGATTATATATCATGTGACTTTAGAATGTCCAAATAATTGAAAATGAAAGAAATTTCAATCCTCAGCAAATGGTGTTACAAACTATCTAGTATCATATGTAAACTCAAAATACTTGAATAGATGATCAACCATAGATATTAAAGGAACCAAAATATAATGAACCATATAAATGAAAACATAACATGAAAAATTATATGCAGAACAGTCTAAAGCTAGTTCAATACAAATAAAGTTTCATATCCAGAAATTATATGAGAAACAATATTAACATTGCACAATCTACAAAAGGACGAAAGCCAAAGAGTAAATTGTATCCCATATAGTTTCAAAAAAATAAGTCCATCATATGGTCCAAAATGAATTTTTGGGATAATAGACTCTTAAAGATTGAAAAAAATAATACATAAATGATAGCAATTAACTATGTATTGATAAAACAAACCAAAACTAATTTAAATCAATGCATAATCAATTACTCAAAGAATATGAAGATAGTATAATGAAAAAAAAAATCATTTTACTCACATGAGAAAAGTCATTAAGCAACCTGGAATTCCATGTTCTTCTTTGAAAATACTTGTTCATTCTCCCAAAGATTCCAACCATTTGTTACTCCATTTGAAAAGAAAAAAAAAATTACAAAATATATAATATAAAAAAAGGAAAGGGTAAAAATCCTCCTCTCAATTTCCTAGATCTCCTTTGGCACTGAACTTTCTCATATATTTATACAATGAATGAACAATCTGGGCATCACTAATAGTTTCTACCACCTGAAATTTTCCCCGTAAAGAGACAAAAATATCTCCCAAATCGTATATTTGTTTGGGAAAAATCTTGGGTGTAACCTAAATGGGTCCATTATGGAGATGGGTTTTCAACCGTTTCTTCAAATTCCTTACGGTTTGGCTGAAACAAGTCCCGCAAAATCACATTTATGTTCTTAAACGCATTTCCAAATCTTATTTGTTGTTCCTCATAAATTATTTGCAACAATCCAATATTATTTTGGATCAATTATCTTGAACGTATTTAGATAATAAAATCAAGCCATGATCAAATCCATACCAAATTACTCATAATAGAAACCTCTGAAACAAAAATAAACCAAATTAAAACCTAAAAATTGTGAATAAAACAAAATCTAGAACAATAAAATCATAAATGAATTTAAACTAACTATAAGTTATAAACAAATATTGTTTATATTTTCGTTTCAAATATGATCTTAAAATTCTATACGCTTCAAGTTGATGGAGGGGAGAAAAATATTAATCTTGGGTTTTCACAAAATCAAACAAATAATAGATAATTCTTTTTTTATTTTTTATTTTTATTTTGAAATGAGATGCAAATTCACAACCGAATTTAATTAATTAAACCTACCAAATGATTTTGTGAAAATGATTGCTAATGAGAAAAATACGAAAACATAATCATAATTTAAATGAAACTAAACAGATGATAAAAAATAATGTTTTAGTTTAAATTAAGGTTTATATGTTCATCTCTCCCTCATTCAAATTTGATCAAATGTGAACAAATTTCATAGAAAATATGTGTCACAATAAAATTTATTCCTATAAAATCATTGTTATTAGTCCATGTCTTCAACCAAGCCATTCTTATAACATATAAATTCAATAAGGAAGAGCTAATAACAAACTCCCCAAATTATGAAGCTCGTCCATCAACATCAAAAATCTGTAGAAAGAAAAAAAACCGAAATGGCATTTGATTTTCATGAAATTCAAACCAAAAAAAAGAAAATATTATAAACTCAAACCAACCTCAAAACAAAGAAAACCAATACCAATCCAATCAAGTCAAAGGGAGAAAAAAAAACCGAAGAATCCAAGTAAAATTTCGAGGGACCCTAGATTTTGATTAAAAATAAAGAAGGGGGTTGTTGGGGCCCAACAATGTGCTAAAAGGATTATTAGTATGTCTATTGAATACCATATTCTCTTTCACATCCAGATAATTATGACAAATATATTGTCTTTCAATAAGACAATGGTATCCCTATAGTGTATATCATCAAGGAACTCAATAAGTGGAAACCTATGAATTTGAGTGCACTAAAGAGTGGTGAGTCAAGACAAATTTTATATTTTCCTTTTAGAAACAATGTATAATCTATCTCTTAATTCTTATAACTCGCACAAGTTAGTAAATAGTTTCCAATTAAGTATATTCTTGCTACGAGGTCTTTGAGCATAGAGACAATATCAACTATTGTAATAGGTCCTTTCTTATAATATATATGTTTAGAAATTAATCCTCTACTTTATGATCTATTTATCATGTAAAAAACTTATTTAGATAAAATACAATTAGTGCTTATTCCACAATTTCATCCCTCCAATATTAGATGGACTACCAAAAATGCAGGATAAGCCCTTAACTCTACAAGTTAGTTTAATTATGTTTTCTAATTATGGGTTTTTATTTTAGATACAATGCATAATCCCATGATTCCTACACCACAAGAATACCTACTTGCAATTTTTTAGATCCAACAAATGTACTCAAAGAAAACATAATAGCTCTTGGTACTCTCTTCCAAAAATCATGGTGCATTAAAGCCCAAAAAGGGCCTAATATAGACCAAAAGAGTGCAAATGCACAAATAAGTCATCCCCTAGGTCGCAATGATCCCAATTGCATCAAGTTTAGAGAAGTCTTGGTTCCCATCATATTATAAAATAATTAAGGAGAAAACTTAATGGCATTATCGAATAAATGAGGAAAATTTTATTACACTTTCTCAAATGTGAAGTAATTTGACTTGTGTCAAGAATTGACTCACCATTATTATTTTTAGGAGTTTATATCCATGTCATGAGTATGTCATATTGTATTGTTAATTATTTGATCAAAAGAGGCCAATGCATTGAACTATAAATCAATGCTCATTGGAATCTCTAGTTGTGTGGTTCTTAACTTAAGAATTAGAGGATTGAAAGGTTGTAGCAATACAATATTAAACACTAGATACATCTCAAGGTATGGTGGGAAATCTATATTGAAGGCATTGCCATGAAATTACTTAGTGATAGTGTATGGATTGTATTAATGTGGCCAAATCTTATAACATGCACTTTTGAATATCTCTTTTTAAATTTAAATCAATCCCTTGTCCATATAAAAAACGGTGTGTTGGATATAATTCTTTTCATGGAGTTCCTTATATTTCTCTGAGGTATTTCACATAATTCCATCAACATGGTGCTATAATTTTGTAAATTCTCGATGAAGTGCACTACTTTGTCAATGTATTTTTTTGCATATGAAAATGTTAATACAATTAGACGAGTTGAATAGGTAATGTCCATAAATGCTACAAGTTAAAATTCAAAGTAAACTTCAAAAGGGATACATTGTGTAAAGAAGTGTTGAGATGTGTTGTAATTTTGTTGGATTAATACCAAACAACTCATTTTATATTAGTATTACATGGACTTACCATTTTTTACCCTATATGTAATCTTATATCATGTTTCATTATCATATAAGGTTACCTTCAAGTATTCATTCATGTGTCCATCCTCTCAATTAGAATATTCAAGTTTAAAAGTTCTTTTATTCTTGTAAATTCCCTTGATTTTGTGTTATATTTTTGTAAAGTATTCACATTAAACCTATAAGCACATTGGTTATCATATTTCATGTAGCTACTTGGTGTACCCAATTCCATAATCAATTCAATTTTATGGTATGAGCATTGAAATTCAATGAATTAAGACTTCATATGCACTACAATACAATGAATTGAGACTTCCTATCCTCTATTCTATCTGATGGAACACCATCCACATTTTCCTTGGCTTCACTCATAATCACACCATCCCTTCATTAAGGGGAACTCAAACAAGGTTTCTTTATATTGGCATCTTAGTATTCTAAATCCATTTTGGGTTTTCAGTTTTTTATCCAAGGTGGCCTTTGGGATGATTTTTTTTCTATGAAAATCGACGCATATTATCTTTTATTCCCCAATATTCTTGGAGCTTTGATGGAAATCATTCATTGGATTTGAAGGTATCTGATGGAATATCCAGCAGTACTGAGAGGGGGGAGGTGAATCAGTATTGCCTACTTTTTCTTTTTATCTTCATCCATATTAAGCACACATGTTAATTACACAATTAATAAATATGTGATGAACAACAAACCCTTATGAACACAATATTTTATCCTGGAACCCAACGGGGAAAACCACCAACTCTTTTCTCTTTAAAAAAAATTATTTTACAAAACTGTTTTCAAGCTACAGCTTGATGGAGAGACATTCCCCAAGTTTCTTCAGCTACAACTGAAAGGATGTTGCCACACTCCATTTACCAGCTACAACTAGAAGGATGCACCCACACCCTCATTCACCATCAACAACTGGTAGGAGGTTTCAACCCCATGTTTAGTCAGCCACAACTGACAAGGAAGCTCCAACTCCCTCTGTTCATTAGCACCAACTAGTAGGAGGCTACAACCCCCTATTTAGTCAACTACAACTGACAAGGAAGCACCAACTCCCCTGCAAGCTCCAACCTGTCCTTACACCACCCAACCACCCTTAGTTTATAATGTAATTCAATCTCTTATATACTTCACTGAATTAGACTCATGAAGCCATTGTTGTAATTTCTACTTGTCTGTTGCAACCTTTGCTTGTATGGTCTTATGTATCAAGTATTGGATTGCATAAATAATTCTATGTCTTCTTTTGTTCTTGATCCTCAATAATACATTGACATGAACCTTAGAAAAAATAGTTCTTCATCTTTGACTCTACTTCTGTTTTCGATCTTCTAATATGAACCGTAGAGACACATTCTTCTCACCACTTTTTCTCATTTATATAATCTTCAAACTGGTGTGAAATTTTAAAACATCGTGTCCCTTTATTTGAACCATTGTACCTTTTCATTTAAAGTGATAATATTAACTTCAATTAACATCATTTTTCCTTTTTATTCTTTATTCATATTTTTATGATTTATTCTCTTTTAATCATGATTGTGTATCGGTTCATTATACCGTGAAAGTTTTTCATAAATTGATCACAATCATGGATCAATTTAATCCTTTATACTCGATATCAAATCTATTTTACTTCACAGAGACCAGATTCTATGGAGACGCTTCCTTCAATCCATTTCACATGACCGTGCGTTACAGAACCACTAGATCAACAATTTCGGTAATGCATTACACTCTGCAATGTCAAACCTCTTTACAATATGACCAATGGTGGTGACCTCACACTTAAGGAAATTTAGACCAAATGAGTGTTTGAGCACTTATCAGTTCAAGTCTTCGTGACTTCACACTTTACTAAAATCACGATCACGAAATCGCTAAAACAATCGGACGGTTCATATTAATCACTGATATGGACGATTGTCGAAATTTTGGCACTTTTCCATTTGGGTCTTCGTTACATCCAACCTTTCAAAACTCTCGATTATGATATCGTTGATTACATATCAAAACCATATGCCCAATTGCGATGACCAGGTGCTAGAATGAACGCACACTTTGAGCATTTTATTAGAGTCAACGGTTGTGATTCAATAACCCACTGATATGGATGGCTATCAAGATTTTGGTGCTTTTCCCATCGAGTCTTCATGACCTCCAACAGTTCAAAAATCTTGATTATGATATCGCTGAAACGATCGGATGACTCACATTACATATCTAAACCAGATCAATGGTTAGTATTTAATCCTTACACTATCCTTCCATTGTTGAGGATCGACGACTATGACTTAATCATGCATTGAGATGGATGGTTTTCGTAAATTCAGTGCTTTTCCCATCGGGTCTTCGTGACATCCAACATGCCAAATCTCCCAAAGTTGTAACTCTACTGACGCGTGTCCCTTTCACAATTTTGGCGTTCAGGACTTTGAGATATTAGAGTATTTTCTTGCTATGTAAAACTCTTGAATTAGAAACTCCCATCGTGATGTAAAACTGCTAACATCACATGATGACTTGGCACGTGTTGAGTAGTTTCCATGTGTCACTCTGATCATAACTTACATGTGCTTAAAATGTCAATTTCAATTTGACACTTGTCACTTTCTAACTGGGCCATGTGTCCTTGCTGAAATGCTCTGCTGACATGGTCTGTGATTGACATCACTCAAGATGACGTGGACCTTGATATGTGTCTTCCTCCTCGACTTTGAAGTTTCGAATTTCGTGGTTTTGAACAACTCTTGTCGTTGATTCTCCGAATCACAAATCCCCAAATTGTTGATCTTATGCCACATGCCCACCTTCCAACCAACGGCTAGTATCTCTTTGGAATTTCAGACTTCGTGAGTTCGAGATCCTTGAGTCGTTGTCACTCCAACTTATCCAAGTCCATAGTTTTGAAGGAACTCATAGCTAATCGTCATGCAACTTCTCCCAGATCTAACGATCCTTGAAATATAATGAATATTGTCATTTGATCAGGATCTAGGTTCGACGGTCCATGACCCTCCATGATCCAATGGTACAGATCATATTGTGATTTCATGTTTCGCGATTTCATGCAACACTGTCTTTGACTTTCCTGATCTATGAGTCAATGAAATTACAATCACTTGCCACATGTCTTCTTGATCCAACAGATCAAATCATTTCACTGCCTTGGAGTGTTAACTAACTCTCGAGCTTATCCTCCTTGCAGCTCCACTGGATCCGACAGCTGACGAGTATTCTTGAAGCATATCAACGGTTACAATAGTTCAATGGTCCTCAAGCCCATGGTCACTCAAATGACCAATGTGCGTTGTATCAGATGATAAACATGGTCAAAATCTTGATCGAACGGTTATTGAGGCTTCTCACTCTGATCGAACGGTTGCTAAGATTTTGATATTCATGTTGTTTTCTCCTCCTATTCACTATCATAGGAACATTGTTGATCCTATCATGATCAACAATAATCATGTAATGTGTTTTCCCTTCTGTGATTTTGATCTTCATATTGTTCGCTCCTCCTATTCATTCCTCCTCCTAAGATTGCATTTTCGACTAAGGAGAAGAGGAGAGGAAAAAAGGGGAACCCTAACTAAGAACTAAACATCATCATCAACATAATAAACATATTCATCATCCTCCTCATCATTGTCATCATCATCAATGTCATTTTCATTATTTCCATCGTCATCGTCATTGTCATCATCATCATTGTCATCTTCGTCATCGTCATCATCATACTCCTCATCATTTTCATCACCGTAATCAACATTGTCCTCCTCCTCCTCCTCCTCCTCATCATCATCATCATCATCATCATCATCATCATCATCATCATCACCATCATCATCACCATCATCATCACCATTGTGATTTTCATCATCGTCATTGTCACTGTCATCATCGTCATTGTCATTGTCATCGTCATCGTCATCATCATCACTGTTATTTTTGTCATTGTTGTTAGACTATAACTATAACCCCTTACCATTTTAACATTATCACCCTTACTATATAACCCCTTACCCTTTTAACATTATCACCCTTAACCTCCCTTACCTTATAACTATAACCAATGTATGTAACGACCCCTCAACCGTGGCAACTGCCAGCGAAGAAAAAGTGCATATTTTTTTTGGGGGGGTTTCTAGCAACAAGGAAAGGATGACAACAGTTGAACCACACAACCTGATGAAAATCACATGCACATAGGTCAATACACATACAACAATGACTCAACGCACTAGCACAATGATCAACTAGGAGAAACATGTGTAAATTAAAGGATAGGAATGAATCCCCACTGGACACACCACATGGCGACACTTACAAGCTAAGGACAACATCCATAATCCCGACATAACGGTCTCAACACCTAGTCACTAGAACCTCTATGGAATGTGAAACCCAATGCATGAAGGCGTTGCAACCCAAGCGCCAACAATGAACTTACAAGATCAAACAAAACCCACAACGGGAAGCACAGACTCCAGCCAAGTTATCAATCGCCTTTATACAATAGGGCATGCCATGATCCCCTCCTTAGAAATCATGTCATCCCTAGGTGATAGGTGTGGAAATGACCTTGGCACATGACCTATATGAACCAAGGACTCAAGATAAATCCAATGCGCTAGGAGACAAATACTGACAAGAAGACTTCACCCATACCTCAAGCAACATGTCAACAATATGCAAGATGACGACAATCAAAAGGAAAAGCTCAAGCTAATACCCGACTCCACCAACAACCCAACCATGAACTGATAAGAAAGATGTCTAAGTGAGAAGGTTGAATTGTTACCAAGCTACTAAGGTCATAAATGTTATCATAATGCAAACTAAGAAAGACACTTAACCAAATCAAATACTCTTATCAATAATTATAAACTGTCCATTAAAATAAGTGAACTACTTAACATTTTAAAGGTGCTCCACGTTGCTTATAAAATAATCGACATTGTTGTCTAAAAAGGGATAACCCTTAATGAGATCGATGTCTATAATTAATCCCACTTGAATGTTATTTGTTGTTATTCGATGTTATTTCGTTGTCTATAAATGAGTGTCATTTCAATGCTAATTTTAATGTTATTTTAATGTCGTTATGAAGTTATAAATAAAAGCCATTTAGATGTTATTCAATGCAATTTTAATGCTATCTTGTTGTTTATAATTAAATTTCATGTCCAACTATTTAATGAAAATTTGATGCTATTATGTTTCTTATAAATTATTTCCACCTTGATTATATTCAATGATATTTAATGCTATCTCATTGTTCATAAATCAATGTCATTTCAGATCCATTCAATGCAGTTTTGATGATATTTGGTTGTTTATAAATAATTGTCATATCAATGCTAAACAAACTATTTTGTGGTCTATCCAATACTACCTATCAATCGTGGACATATCACGTTGTCTATTAACAAGATTGTTGCCAATTTAGTATTCACCTGGTGATAGTAATTTGTGTTATTGTATCTATATACAAAGGAACACGATCAACCACCCCATGTTTTCCAAAAAGGTAAGAAGTTGTTGAGTAAAGAAAATATAAATTCACCATGGTTGTAAAAACTACTATGTAAATTATACATTGGTTGTCAAATTAATGAATATACTACTTCTCTCTATAGAACATATGTTAAGGTTGTTTATTGATCATAAGAAAATTCTATCCATAATTAGGTGGTTGTCCAACAAGGTAAGGTTTTCTATGACATAGGATATTTATTACACAAACTTGATGCTATTATTAAATGTTATCTAACAAAAATAATTATTAATGCTAATTAATAATAGAAGAACATTGTCTAGAAACAATAATGCCATTTATTATCATTGTCATAAGGATTCAAACGTAGACACCCATAACAAAAATCATTGGGTAATAAAGAGAGGAAATTGATATGCAAAAGATTCAAATGTAGTCACCCCAAACCATAAAATTGTTGTGAAATAAAGAGAGGAAATAGTTGTGCAAGGGATTCCAAGTCGCAGTTACCTAAAACATAAAATCGCTGGGAAAAAAGGTGAGGAATTTTCTATGAAAGCGATTCAAATCACAGTCACCCACAAAGCATAAAAATTGTGTGAAATAAAGAGGAATTTGTTGTGCAAGCTATTCAAATCACAGTCACCCCCTAAGCATAAAAATCATGCGAAATAAAGAGAAGAATTTTTTGTGCAAGCGATTCAATTCACAGTCACCCCAAAGCATAAAAATCGTGTGAAATAAAGAGAGGAATTTGTTGTGCAAGTGATTCAACTTGCAGTCACCCCAAAACATAAAAATCGTTGTGAAATAAAGAGAGGAATTCATTGTGAAAAATATATTACAAGTGCAATCTAAAAGGGTATAGTCGCAGCCAAAAATAATAAACCTCTACCATTACACAGAAGAGAAAAGCGCTACCATATAGAGTGAAAATGACAAGAAACGTTGCAGGGTAAATTTTCCATTAAGAAGTGATAAAAACACAGAGTGTAATCGCCAAGGAGTGCATTAAACACATAGTTAAATTATCCAGGAGTATATTAAAAATGCAAAGTCAAAAATTTCGTGGATGAGTGTGTTGAAGTGCAGAGAATAATTGCCAAAAAATAAAATAAAACGTAGATTTAAGTTGCCAGGAATGTATTACAATGCAGAGTAAACGAAGGAGTTGTGGTGCCAACCATGATTACAATTGTTGAGGGTAAGATTCCAAGAAGAGTGGGTTGAATGTTGGGTAAGTAAGGGTGGAAACATCGTGATTACGAAACACAGTTCTCATATGCCGAGAACATTTAGGACACATAGGTGATATAACATGCAGAGACTAATGAAAAGGTGAATATCAAAACATGGAGATAAGAAGGGTAAAAAACTGGGAAAAACATCCTTCACTCGTCATCCATGCATAGAAAAATGGGGCATTAGGATCTATAGGTCTATTAACACCGAAGTGACGATCATCGATCCGACTCTTGCTGACTGATCGGGCGTGGACTGATGATCTAGGGATGGGGACGAAGTATAAAGAACAAACTCTTCACAATAAATCAATAAAACCAATAGGATAGTCACTACATTTCGGGATCGATTACCAAGGGATTCAAGTCTAGCAGTGAGCTTAAGGCTATGGTGAGTTTAAGTTCTCAATTAAAATTCCAAGTAAAACACTTTCTTTACACAATTAAAAGTACATAAATGAAAGCACAAGATCAATATTAATCTACCATTCATAATAAAAGTGTGTGTACTGTATCCCAAGCCGCCTGCTCCAAGTCATTGTCCTGCACGCTCCGTGCAGCTCTCGCTTGTCGACCGTTGTGACTTCACCAATACCTCCCATCCAATGCTAGGAGTAATACTTTTCCCCCTTAGCCCCCCAAGCTGCAAAGAGGCTATGCACACTAAACCAGAGAACAACTAGCTCCCAGCTCGCCTCGCAAGGACAAGCTACCACTCCTCACCGAGCTGGGTATCCCAACTCCCACAAGATAAGTTATTCAAGTCAAACATTCTACAATGTAACATTATGAATAAATGAATATATCCATCCTCCTCCTCCTCCTCCCTCCTTCATATAGAGTTTCTAAGTCATTTATTTCCCAATTTCCCATTTAATTTATTGTTCAATAATTTAATTCAGAAAAATCCTCCCCATAAATGTGTCACCCATCCCCTTCGTTGCACCAGAAAATTTCATTAATTATTTAATTACTCTTATTTCCCTCACCCACCTAAAATCATTCCTAGAATCGCTCCTAGATGTCCCCATATTCCCTTACACACTTTAATGACTTACCCCCTTACTAATTTACTAGTTGAGTTCAATTTAAAAAGTTCTTAAAGGAAAGATTCCTTACTAAGTTAGTCATTCTGCTTTTTCCTTAAGTTTCCCTTTCTCTTTATGTTTCCCCCTTTTCCCTTAGTTTCCTAATTCTTTTAAATTTCCCTCTTTCCCTTTTTATCTAAAACTCAAAATAGCAAGTGTAGACTTTACCCTTTTTCCCCCTTTTCTTTTTAGTTAAAAATTATAATTAGCATAAGTAGCAAACAATCAATTTCCCTCTTCTTCTTTTTTTTAAATTTTAATCCCTCAAAATAATTTGATTTTAATAATTTAATCACAATTCTTACCCCCTTTTTATCACATGTTTAATTATGATTATTATTATTATTATTGTTTTTTATTTTTTATTTTTTTTCCACAAGTATCACTTAGACCTAGATTTTATTGTCCTAGGTTGGGCGACATTTTATTAGGGAAATTATTTTTAAATCTTTCTTATCACATTGTTCATTCTAAGGCCACCTAGGTTTATTCACCTTTTTAGTTAACAACGCGACGTGCCCTTCAGGACGAGCTAGGTGCTCCAAGGGTGCCACTCGCCTCATTCTATTTCCCTTGCACGACGTGCTCTTCAAAATGCACTACATGCTCCAAGGGTGCCACTCGCCTCATTATGTTTTTCTTGCGCAACGTGCCCTTCAGGATCAAATACGTGCTCCAAGTGTGCCACTTGCCTCATTCCATTTTTCTTGTGTGACATGCCCTTCAGGACGACGTACTATGTGCTCCAAGGGTTCCACTTGCCTCCTGACTAACTTGGTAGACATCAAAAACCCCTAGAGTCAATACTCCGTCAGTGATATTGTGGGAGACTAAGGGCCTATAAGGAATAAGGCCCATGCCTTATTGCACACCCCTTAGAATCATCATGAGTAGTTGTCGTAGTCTTCCCTCAGGGAATTGTGGATCTTCTTGAACTAGGTAATTGTTACCCTAAAGTTTGAGCCACGGTGGGAGTGCTAGTAGGTTGTGGCAGGGTTTTTGTCCACACCTCTCCCTCAACGTCTCTAGTAGTCGTGCATGACCCCTCTACTCCACATATGAGTCTAGTCACCAAGCTATTGTCAGCCTGCATCATCAACAAATCATGTCAGAATAAAATCCATAAGCATAACATCTAATCAGATGCACATATGTCATATATACAACAATCAAACCCAAATATTCCACTCCCTGGCTCGATTAGGAGTCCAAGGGTTTCATCGATGCCTTAGCATCCTCTGTTGGTTGTGGAGCCTGATTATCTTCCTGATTCAGAGGTCCTTGCTTTCAGCCGTCTTTATACCCCATGAAGTATTTACACCCCAGAAGTATGTACACTCTTCCACGCGGGGGAGTGCAGAGGGGGGGTGCCCCCTCTGCAGGGTCCGGGGGGGCTATCCCCCTGGCTAGGGGCAAGTGGTCCCCCAGCAGGGGTTCGGGGGCAGCGTCCCCCGATGGGGGTTTGGGGGCGAAGCCCCCGAAGCAAAAATTTCCTTATAAAAGTATATTGTAATTTCATTGTAAATCTGGACCATTCATTATAAGGTCGCAGATCTGATGGTAGAGATTATGTTAGGTTTTTTTTCCCTAGAAGGAAACCCTCTTTTATGAGGGAAATGTATTGCGGCTATGGTTGATGGTGAATATTGTATTCTGAGAGAGGAGACTGTGAGAGAAAGAAGAGAAAGTTACAACGGGTTTTGTTGTAGGTTGTATCCCTTCATTTGTTGGATAATAATAAAGGAAGGACCTGGCAATTTCTCT
>SNQJ01S0005294.1:102564-122618 GCA_010110895.2 Picea sitchensis | reverse complement strand
TACTATAGGTGGAACAACAGTAAGTTGGATTTCAAAACTGCAAAAGGTTGTTGCACTTTCAACAACAGAGGCAGAGTATGTTGCTGCTACAAAGGCTAGTAAAGAGATGTTTTGGTTACAAAGGTTTATGGAGGAATTGGGAAAGAAGCAGGATAACAACAAGGTGTACTGTGATAGTCAGAGTTTCATTCACCTTGCAAAGAACTCAGCCTTCCATTCGAAGAATAAGAATATACAGTTGAGGTACCACTTCATACGACCCTCCTTGGAAGATGGACAATTGAAGATGGAAAAGATACACACTAGCCAGAATCCTGCAGACATGTTAACAAAGGGAGTAACCATGGAGAAACTGAGTTCTTGCTTAGTTTTAGTTGGTCTTCAAGAATGAAGATGAAGATGAGAAATTTTCCAGGTCCAAGAAGTTTCAGAGTCTGGCATATACAACATCGGTGGAGTTGTTGAGATCAGTCTCCAAGTGGGAGATTGTTGGTTGTGGAGCCTGATTATCTTCCTGATTCAGAGGTCCTTTCTTTCAGCCGTGTTTATACCCCATGAAGTATTTACACCCCAGAAGTATGTACACTCTTCCACGTGGGGGAGTGCAGAGGGGGGGTACCCCCTCTACGGGGTCCAAGGGGCCTATCCCCTCGGCTGGGGGGTCTGGGGGCAAGCGGGCCCCCAGCGGGGATTCGGGGGCGAAGCCCCCAAAGAAAAAATTGCCTTATAAAAGTATATTGTAATTTCATTGTAAATATGGACCATTCATTATAAGGTCGCAGATCTAACGGTAGAGATTATGTTAGGTTTTTTTTTCCCTAGAAGGCAACCCTCTTTTATGAGGAAAATGTATTACGGCTATGGTTGATGGTGAATATTGTATTCTGAGAGAGGATACTGTGAGAGAAAGAAGAGGAAGTTACAACGAGTTTTGTTGTAGGTTGTATCCCTTCATTTGTTGGATAATAATAAAGGAAGGACCTGGCAATTTCTCTAGTGGACGTAGCCCACACTAGGTGAACCACGTAAATCTGTGTCTCTCTTGTATTGTGTGTCTTATGTGTTTTGTTTCTGCATTTTTTTTATTTTATTGCTCCGCGGTCCTATTTTTCTAACATCCTCGAGGTCCAAATCCTACACACTCAGGAGAACTGAGTCAATATCACCTGTCTAAGTCAATACAAAAAAATAACATATAATCACATCCATAATGCCTCATAATCATAATCAACGGCCAATAGTATAATAATCTGGATCACTTGCAAGCAAGTGTCCTCAAAGAATAAGTTCTCTTAGTGAGCGCAAGAGCGGGACATTACATACACCCCCTCTTGGTCTAAACTTCATCCCGAAGTTTCACAATATATAAGTGCTGAAATAATGTGTATCACAGTGTCATAAGTCCATCTATCAAACAAAAATGGAAAATATTGGTGCATATCATATGCCTCCTCCTAGGTCGTCGAGTGCGGACTATAGTTGTCCCGCTAGACCTTGACCTGATCTATCGTTCGACGTCGTATATTTAGAATGCGATGATCCTGGATGCAGATCATCTCAGTCATGAGCACCCCCTCGTTTGATACCTGCAAGGAACTCATGTCAATAGCATGTGTAGGATCATTAATATATTGTCTCAAAATAGATACATGAAAAACATTGTACATACACCTCAAAGAATCAGGCAAGGCTAGTCGATAGGCCATGGGCCCCTTTCTCTCCACAATATTGAAAGGTCCCACAAACCTAGGAGATATTTTAGCTCCCTTTCCAAACTTGATCGAACTCTTATGTGGTTTTACCTGTAAGAAGACTCGATTTCAAACTTCATAACAATGGTCGACATGGTGCACATCGGCATAACTCTTTTGTCGATCCTACGCTTCTTTGATCCTTTTTATTATTGTTTGCATTTGATATCCCATCTCTTGGATCGATTCTAGTCCCACCAGGACCCTATCCTCAAGACGATACCAACTCAAAGGCATCCTACATGGTCACCCCTAAAGAAACTCAAAAGGCACCATCTTAATGGTGCTTTGGTAACTATTTTTATATGTGAATTCCACCAATGGCAAGAATTATTTCCAACACTTATGTTGGTCCATCACGTACATGTGCAACATGTCTTCCAACATATACTTCATTTGTTTGGTCTTCCTGTCAGTATTCGGGTGATACACAGTACTAAAGTTAAGTTAGGTCCCCAAGGCCTCTTGGAAACTAGTCCAAAATCATCTAGTAAACATTGATCCTCGATCGGATATAATCCTCTTCGGTACACCATGCAGCCTCACAATCTCACTTTTTAAAACTCTATCTATGTCAAGTGCTTGATACATCGTATGCATAGGAATAAAATGATCACTCTTCGTCAGAGGGTCGACTACCACAAAAATCAAGTCGTCTCTCCTTGTCGTCAATGGAAATCCAACAATGAAATCCATCGAAATAACCTCCCATTTCGATTCTGGAATAGTGTGTGGCTGTAGTAATCCTACTGGATGTCTATGTTCAACCTTTACCAGCTGACATTCTAGACATCTAGCCACATAGTTGACTATGTACACCTTCATTCCTTTCTAGAAGAATAAGGGTTTAAGGTCCACCCTCATCTTCATGACTCTCAGGTGAGCCATGTACACTTCTCTGTGAGCCTCATTTAGGATCAAACTCCTGAATTCTTCATTCAGTGGTACGTAAATATGATTTTTAAACCTCAATAATCCATCTTCGTCAAACGTAAATCCTTCAAATCTTGGTACCATTATTGTGTTTTATCCGATACCTCAATAATCCATCTTCATCAAACATAAATCCTTCAAATATTGGTACCATCATTGTGTTTTATCTGATAAAATCCTTGACCTCTTTGTACCAGTCATCATCATGCTGTAAAGTTAGAATATTTTCACGTAGATTCATCTGAAGCGGCAACACCGAAACTATGCATGGTCTCCAACTCAATGCATCTACCACTCGGTTCACTGTTCCTTTTATGTAATTAATCTCGAAGTTGTACTCTCTAAGCAATTCCGACCAACATCATTGTCGCACGTTTAGGTCACTTTGCATAAAGATGTGTTGTAGTCCACAATGGTCCATTTTTAGTTCAAATTTTTGTCCAACAAGGTAGTGTCTCCCAACCTTCAAGGAATAAACAATTTCTAACAACTCCAAGTCATGTGTTGCATATTTCTCCTCATGCCTTCTCAAATTCCTCGAAATGTAAGCAATAACCCGACCGTCCTGCATCAAGACTCCGCCTAAGCCTTCCTTGGATGCGTCAGTGCACACCAAGAAGTCTGCGTCCATGTCAGGGACCTTTAGTATCGATGTTGTTTTCAATACCTCCTTGAGCCTTCAAAATGTCTCCACACATTTCTCGATCCAAACAAACTTCTTGTTCTTCGTCTGTAATTCCATAATCGTATTTTCTATCTTCAAAAATCCCTTGACGAACTATCCATAGTATCCTACTAAACCCATGAAGCTACACACTTCTAGGACATTCTTTAGCACAGGCCATTCCATAATAGCCTCGACCTTTGCTAGATCGATGGTGATACCTTCGCTAGAGATGACATTCCCTAAGTAGTAAATCTTTGATTGGTAAAATGAGCATTTGGACAATTTCCCATACAATTTGTGCTCTCGCAGACACTGTAATACCAAGCGCAAGTGATCATCATGCTCCTCCATCGTTCGAGAGTAAATCAAAATATTGTCAATGAATACTCGGACGAACTTGTCCAAGTACTCATGGAACACCCCATTCATCAAACTCATAAATACCCCTAGGGCGTTTGTCAATCCAAATGGTAAAATAGTAAACTCCTAATGTCCAAACCTCATCTTAAAGGAGGTCTTATGGATGTCATCCTCCTTGATCTGTAACTAGTGATACCCTGATCACAAATCGAACTTTGAAAAAATCATAGCACCCTTCATCTAACCAAATAGATCGTCAATCCTCGGTAGCAGATACTAATTTTTTATCATTGCCTTGTTCAATTGAATGTAGATAATACAGAGTCTCCATGACCCATCCTTCTTTCATATGAAAATAATAGGCATGCCCATGGTGACACACTTGGATGTATAAGTCCCAGGTCAAGCAACTCCTTTAGTTGCATTCTCAACTCCTATAACTCTGGGGTCGACATCCGATAAGGCGTTCTAGCTATCAGTTCAGTCCCCAGTTTTAGGTCTATGGTAAACTCTGATTCCCTCTCCGACGACATCCTGGGTAACTCCTCCAGAAAGACATCTACAAACTCTCTCACCATCAGTAGGTGTTCTATACCTTTCACTACTCCTTTTTCATTTAACACAAGGATCACTTAAAATTTACAACCCTTACTCAAGATCTTTCGTAAATGCAAGGAAGAGATAAACCTCAGGGAAACTCCCTAGTTTTGACCTAAAATCATGCATCTTTGTTCCTCATTCTCGACCAAGCTCAATCATTTATTCTTACAATTGAGTATTGCCTCATGCAATTCTAACCAGTCCATATCAATCACAACGTCACAAGATCCTAAGATCATGACGCACAAGTTGGATCTAGTGAAAAACTCTCTGAGGTTAAGGGTACAACCCATAACCTTTCCTCCAACCCTCTATTTGGCTACCGAAGCCATCTTTACAAAGATAAACTCATATTGTCCAACTGCCTTTACCTTAATTCTTTTTAGCACTGCACCAGAAATTAAACTCTCGGTAGCACCGGGATCTATCAAAATACTAAGGGTCTGATCAGTGACAGTATCTGATGTCTCAAGAACAATTGACTGGTGCTCTACCTCGCAATTATTCACCGTTGCATGAATCCAATGGGCCTTGCCCAAATCTCCCATGGTATTGGGTCTAGTTGATCCAAATTCTCTAATCCTCTCCACTGGGCAATCGTGCTAGTAGTGTGGCTCCCCACATGTCCAACACCCCTTCTTCGATCTAGTACTCCTAGTACTCGAAGTAGAAGCTAACAGCCCACCGGCTTGGAATCCTCATATGTTTTGTTGAACAGGACTAAATTTTTGTTGCTATGGTCGACGCTATTATTGATGTTTTGGTCCCCAGTAAGGATTCCGCTACTGAGGCATTGGTCGTCGAGGTGTAGTGAAAGTGGATCCTCTCTGGAAGACATGATATTGAGGTGTATGTATGGCTAGTGTCTGATGCTACTACACACCAGATGACACCTGCCCTTCCAGTCTTACTGGAGTTCATCTTTGACCCCCACTAACAAGCTCCTCCTCTACTATGAGGGCCTTCTGGATGACATCATGCAAGGTTTGAGGCATCGAAATCCTAACCCTTACACGTATGCTAATGTTAAGGCCAAACAAGAACCTTTTGACCTTAAGCTTCTCGGTATTAAAGTGTGGAGCATACCGAAGAAACTCCATAAAATGGGCCTTATACTTGGGCATCGTACGGTCGTTCTATCATAAGGCGATGAACTCATTGAGATGACGCAGAATAAATTCCTCTGATAGGTACCTCTCTTGAAACCGTTCCTCAAACAATTCCCATGACACGTCATCGACAACCATGTTCAATTGTGGAAGGAGCATCTTCCACCATAGAAGAGCACTCCCCTTCAGTTGAAATACCTCCATGCAGACCTTCATGTTGGAAGTATAGTCTCGAAGTGAAAATCACATCGCCATAGTCTCCAACCATGCCTCGGTGGCTGCTTCATCTGAGGCACCAAAGAACTCGAGAAATTTGACCTTCTAGAGTTCACAATGAATGCCAACAGTACCGACCGAAGTGTTTGGTGGACCCTCGGGGGGGGGGGTGTCAACGCCCTAGCCTCATCTCTATCCAAACAACTAATTAGTGCCTCAGACATCTGCTGAAAAGACCTCATCATCCCAACCACATCACCCATCGCTATCTACTCCTGCTTGACAACATGTTCGTCTCCCTGGGGGTTAGACCCCTCAGGCGTGGATGCTACTGGAGGCATCGTGCCTCCTCCCCTAGCACCCCGTCATCTTCCTCTACAACGTCCTCTAACCATGAATACCTACACGAATACAAGTTAACTTAACTAGCAACATTATAATCAAATATCATAACAACTAAAGCTGTAGTGTTCCCAAATCACGGATTGAACCCACGTTGACACCATATGTAATGACCCCTTAACCGTGGAGACTGTTAATGAAGCAAAAAATGAATTTTTTTTGGGGGGGGTTTCTTGGAAGAAGGAAATGATGACAACAGTTGAACCACACAACTTGACGATGATCACACGCACGTACGTCAAGCCATAGACAACAATGACTCAATTCACTAGCACAACAATCAATTGGGTGAAACATGCGTAAATCAAAGGATAGGAACGACTCCCCATCGGACACACCACACAACGACACTTACAAGCTAAGGAAAACATCCACAATCCCAACACAATGGTCTCAACTAGTCACTAGAACCTCTATGGAACGTGAAACCCAATGCATGAAGGTGTTGCAACCCAAGCACCAACAATGAACTTACAAGATCAAACAAAACCCACAACGGGAAGCACAGACTCCAACCAAGTTATCAATCACCTTTATACAATAGGGCACGCCATGATCCCCTCCTCGGGAATCATGTCATCCCTAGGTGATAGGTGTGGAAATAACCTTGGCACAACATGACCTATATGAACCAAGGACTCAAGATAAATCCGACGCGCTAGGAGCCGAATACTGACAAGAAGACTACACCCATACCCCAAGCAACATGTCAACAATACACAAGATGACGACAATCAAAAGGAAAAGCTCAAGCTAATACCTGACTCTACCAACAACCCAACCATCAACTGATAAGAAAGATGTCTAAGTGCGAAGGTTGAACTGTTACCAAGCTACTAAGGTCATAAATTTTATCATAATGCGAACTAAAAAAGACACTTAACCAAATCAAATACGCTTATCAACAATTATAAACTGTCCATTAAAATAAGTGAACTACTTAACATTTTAAAGGTACTCCATGTTGCTTATAAAATAATCGACATTGATGCCTAAAAAGGGATAATCCTTAATGAGATCGATGTCTATAATTAATGCCACTTCAATGCTATTTGGTGTTATTTGATGTTATTTCGTTGTCTATAAATGAATGTCATTTCAATGCTAATTTTAATGCTATTTTAATGTTGTTATGCGGTTATAAATAAAAGCCATTTAGACGTTATTCAATGCAATTTTAATGCTATCTTGTTGTTTATAATTAAATGGCATGTCCAGCTATTTAATGAAAATTTGATGCTATTATGCTACTTATAAATAATTTCCACCTTGATGCTATTCAACGATATTTAATGTTATCTCATTGTTCATAAATCAATGTCATTTCAGATCCATTCAATGCAGTTTTGATGTTATTTGGTTGTTTATAAATAATTGTCATATCAATGTTAAACAAACTATTTTGCGGTCTATCCAATACTACCTATCAACCATGGATATATCACACTGTATATTAACAACATTTTTGCCAATTTAGTATTCATCTGGGACTAGTAATTTGTGTCACTGTATCTATGTACAAAGGAACGTGGTAAACCACCCCATGTTGTCCAAAAAGGTAAGAAGTTGATGCATAAAGAAAATATAAATTCACCATGGCTGTAAAAACTACTGTGTAAATTATACATTGGCTTTCAAATTAATGAATATACTACTTCTCTCTATAGAACAGATGGTAAGGTTGTCTATTGATCATAAGAAAATGATATCCATAATTAATTGACTATCCAGCAAGGTAAGGTTGTCTATGAAATAAGTTATTTATTACACAAACCTGATACTATTATTAAATGCTATCCAACAAAAATAACTATTAATGCTAATTAATAATATAAGAACATTGTCTAGAAAATATAATGCCATTTATTATCGTTGTCATAATGATTCAAATGCAGTCACCCATAACAAACATCATTGGGTAATAAAGAGAGGAAATTGCTATGCAAACGATTCAAACGCAGTCACCCCAAACCATAAAATCGTTGTGAAATAAAGAGAGGAAATCGTTGTGCAAGGGATTCCAAATTGCAGTCACCTCAAACATAAAATCATTGGGAAATAAGGAGAGGAATTCGTTGTGCAAGCAATTAAAATCGTAGTCACCCCCAAAGAATAAAAATCATGTGAAATAAAGAGAGGAATTTGTTGTGCAAGCGATTCAAATTGCAGTCATCCCCCAAGCATAAAAATCATGTGAAATAAAGCGAGGAATTTGTTGTGCAAGAGATTCAATTCGCAGTCACCCCAAAGCATAAAAATCATGTGAAATAAAGAGAGGAATTTGTTGTGCAAGCGATTCAATTCATAGTCACCCTAAAGAATAAAATCGTTGTGAAATAAAGAGAGGAATTCATTGTGCAAAATATATTACAAGTGCAGTCTAAAAGGGTATAATCGCAGCCAAAAATAATAAACATCTACCACTACACAAGAGAGAAAAACTCTACCATATATGGTGAAAACGCCAAGAAAAGTTGCAAGGTAAATTTTCCATTAAGAAGTGATAAAAACGTAGAGTGTAATCGCCAGGGAGTGCATTAAACATAGAGCTAAATTATCCAGGAGTATATTAAAAATGCAGAGTCAAACATTTTGTGGATGAATGTGTTGGAGTGCAGAGAACAATTGCCAACAAATAAAATAAAACACATAGTTAATTTGTTATGAATGTATTACAACGCGGAGTAAATGAACGGTTTGTGGTGCCAACCATGATTACAATTGTTGAGGGTAAAATGCCAAGAAGTGTGGGTTGAATGTTGGGTAAGTAAGGGTGGAAACATCACGATTACGAAACACAGTTCTCAGACGCTGAGAACATTTAGGAAGCAAAGATGATATAACATGCAGAGACCAATGCAAAGGCAAAGATCAAAACATGAAGATAAGAATGGTAAACAACCGGGGAAAACATCCTTTTCTCATCATCCATGCAAACAAAAGTAGGGAATTAGGATTTATAGATCTATTAAAACCGAAGTGACGACCATCAATCCAGCTCTTGGCCAACTGCTCAGGCGTGGACTGATGATATAGGGATGGGGATGAAGTATAAAGCACAAACTCTTCACAATAAATCAATAAAACCAATAGGACAGTCACAACATTCTGGGATCAATTTCCAAGGGATTCAAGTCTAGCAGCGATCTTAAGTCTATGGTGAGTTTAAGTTCTCGATTAAAATGCCAAGTAAAACACTTTCTTTACACATTTAAAAGTACATAAATGAAAGCGCAAGATCAATATTAATCTACCATTCATAATAAAAGTGTGCATACCATAGCCCAAGTCGATCGCTTTGAGTCATTGTCCCACTCACTTTGTGAAGCTCCCGCTTGTCGATTGTTGTGACTTCACCAGTACCTCCCAGCCAATGCGAGGGGTACTCTTCTTCCACCTTAGCCCCCCGAGCCACAAAGGGGCCAAGCACACTAAACCAGAGAACAACTATCTCCCAGCTCGCCTTGCAAGGATGAGCTACCACTCCTCACCGAGTTGGGTATCCCAACTCCCACAAGAGAAGTTAGTCAAGTCAAAAATTTTGTAGTTTAACATTATGCATAAAGGCAGCGATCCATCCTCCTCCTCCTCCCTTCTTTATATAGAGTTTCTGAGTCATTTCTTTCCCAATTTCCCATTTAATTTATTGCTCAATAATTTAATTCAAAAAAATCCTCCCTATACATGTGTCACCCATCCCCTTTGTTTCACCAGAAATTAATTTCATTAATTATTTAATTACTCTTATTTCCCTCACCCACCTAAAAGCATTCCTAGAATCGCTCCTAGGTGTCCCCATATTCCCTTACAAACTTTAATGACTTACCCCCTTACTAATTTACTAGTTGAGTTCAATTTAGAAATTTCTTAAAGGCAATATTCCTTTATAAGTTAGTCATTCTACTTTTTCCTTAAGTTTTCCTTTCTCTTTATGTTTCCCCCTTTTTCCCTTAAATTCCTAATTCTTTTAAATTTCCCTCTTTCCCTTTTTATCTAAAACTCAAACTAGCAAGTGTAGACTTTACCCTTTTTCCCCCTTTTCTTTTTAGTTAAAAATTTTAATTAGCATAAGTAACAAACAATCAATTTTCCTCTTTTTAAAAAAAATAAAAATTAATCCCTCAAAATAATTTGATTTTAATCATTTAATCGCATTTCTTACCCCCTTTTTATCACATGTTTAATGATTATTATTATTATTATTATTATTATTTTATTTTATTTTCCACAAGCATCACTTAGACCTAGATTTGATTGTCCTAGGCTGGGCGACATTTTATTAGGGAAATTGTTTTTAAATCTTTCTCATCACATTATTTGTTTTAAGGCCATCTAGGTTTATTCACTTTTTAGTTAACAACGCGACGTTCCCTTCAGGACGCACTAGGTGCTCCAAGGGTGCCACTCACCTCATTTTGTTTCCCTTGCATGACATGACCTTCGAGATGCACTACGTGCTCCAAGGGTTCCACTTACCTCATTATGTTTTTCTTGCGCGACATGCCCTTTAAGATGCACTATGTTCTCCAAGGGTGCCACTCATCTCATTCTGTTTTTCTTGCGCGACGTGCCCCTCAAGATGCATTGCGTGCTCCAAGGGTGCCACTTGCCTCCTGACTGACTTGGTAGACATAAAAAACCCCTAGAGTCAATACTCCATCAGCTGATATTGTGGGAGACTAAGGGCCTCTAAGGAATAAGGCCACTTCCTTATTGTGCACCCCTTAGAATCATCATGAGCGACTGTCATAGTCTTCCCTCACGGCATTGTGGGTCTTCTCGAACTAGGTAATCGTTAACCTACAGTTCGAGCCACGATGGGAGTGCTAGTAGGTTGTGTCAGGGTTTTTGTCCACACCTCTCCCTCAACGTCTATGGTAATCAAGTGTGACCCCTCTACTCGACATGTGAGTCTAGTCGACAAACTATCGTCTTCCTGCATCATCAATGAATCATGTCAGAATAAAATCCATAATCATAACATCTAATTATATGCACATATGTGATATATACAACAATCAAACCCCAATAGTCCACTCCCTAACTCGATTCGGAGTCAAAGGGTTTCATCTATGCCTCATCATCCTCGAGGTTCAAATCCTACACACTCAGGAGAACCGACTCAATAGCACCTGTCTAAGTCAATACATCAAAATAACATATAATCACATCCATAATTCCTCATAATCATAATCAATGGCCAATAGTATAATAATTCGAATCACTTTCAAGAAAGTGTCCTCAAAGAATAAGTTCGCTCAGTGCGTTCAAGAGAGGGATGTTACAATGTAACATGTCGCTTATGTATATTAATTATATAATATATAATAATATATTAATTATGTGTTATATATAATATAATTAATATATTTATATTAATTATATTATATTTAACACAAAATATTAATACGAAATAACCAACGACAACCAAAAACAAACAAACAGACAACTCAGGCATGAAGACAACCCTAAAACCTTGTGACAATCCTGCAACCCCACCCGAGAAAACAAGGAGACATCCATGCAACCCCTGCGAACTGTGAATGCATTCAACAGTCCATCGATCCTGCCCAACTATGAATGAAACCCCTGCGAACTGTGAATTCATTTGATAGTCCATCGATCCCTCCCAACTGTGAATTAAACCCTTGCGAACTGGATCATAATAAACTTTGAATATAATCAATCGATCCCTCCAGAGACAAGAAGGGAACAACGTGAGACAACTAGCAAGGAGGTTGTAGCCCACAACAAGGAGGCCCTAGCCAACAACAATGCCACACTAATCGGTGAGCACCTCTGAATTTTACTTTTTGTAGGGTTATTTTTTATTTCAAAATGGTTTATTTATGCCCAGGATTGAACCTATGACTTCATGACTTTATGCCCATGAGCCATGATCCTCTTGTAACCTAGCCAGGGTTTTATTTTTGGAAGGAAATTGATATTTTCTTGTTATATTGGCATCATGTCAATCTGATGGTCGAATGTAGTTTGAGGATACAAATTTTTCATTAAGAGAAGTTCCTACAACTTTTCCAAAGAAGTTGGGAAGAGGTTACACCTTCTCTCGAATAGGTAGAGCCAAATTCACTACAAAATTTGAATTTTTCATTGTTTAGAGGAAAATTATTTACATGAAACTTTAAAAAGGTGAATCTCAAATGGGTTGGATTAAGATTCAAGTATCCTCTCCTCCTCCTTCCCATTCACTCATGGAAATCCATAGGTGTATATGAGAAGGGAGAAAATAATATATAGAGGAAGATAGAGTAGGAAGTAGGGAACCATAGCAAAGACTCCATCACTTAGATAGTGGCTTATGAAATTAGAAAGTCATGCAGAGAGAAACATATTGTTCAGGAGGATTGAGTAGGTTAGATATTAATTTTTGGGAAATTGTCTTTTTTTTTAGATAGGGGTGTGCAAAACCTCCAATTGGGGAGTAGTGATGGGCCTTCAATTTGTCACTTTGCATGGACACATTATGTACAAATTTGGTACATTTTTCTTCATAAGCCATGACCTTCCTGGAAAATATGATCACTTTTGATGACCGATGTAGATACTATGACTCCTTATTATATAATAAAATGTGATATTACTTAATATAAATATGAATGTGATATATGATTTATATTAAGTGTTTTTATGGTCTTATGTGATTTGAATCTTTAAGTTAATATGGTTCACAAGCAGGAAATAGTGCAACTATGGTGAAAGGATTTGACCCACATGACAAGTTTATCTCCTTCATTCATTGGCATAGACCACCTTTTTTAGTGGTCAACAAATTTAATGGATATTGTCCCTTCACAACCATAAAAGCTTCTAGAACTTAAAGTTAGTGGTAAAGACCCTAAGTGATTTGATATCTTGCTAGTCTTGAGGATTTGAATTGTCAAAGGAGGGAAATAGTTCCTTGAACAACATGCAAGAAATTAGGTAATTAAGGAACAACTCCCACCAATCAAGGGATTGATTAGATGGGATAGATAGGATTCTTTTCAAGTATAAATAGAGTCGTATTTGATAGAGTACATATTTAGTATTGTTGTTGCATTTTCCTTCTTGTTGTTCAAGCTGGTTCGAATTGTAGCCAAGAGGCAAATTTATGCCCAAAATATGCGAAAATATGTGAGGGAATGCATGTGTAGATATCATGTGTGGGTTCTCAAATGTACTAATATTGAAAAACTAATAAACCCTGATATATATCATTTTTGTAAATCAAAATGTCTATGTATCTTACAAAACCAATTCATATAGAATCAAAAATATTCATACAAAAAGAATGTAATCAAGAAGTCATACACAAATCACCATATGATCTTCACTCATTCCTTATCATTCACAACCCCCAACTTACAACTCCTAGTTCTCAAATGATCTCACTAGCCATGGCACGGGTCCCTCTACTAATACTAATATTCTATGTGTCACTATCATGGAATGGTGTTACAACTCATCACATGGAAATGGCCCCAACCATTATTTTTTGGCTCAAAATTTGGAACATGGAACTCCTTATCATCATATTAGGAAATTGTATTTTTTTTAGATAGCGTTGTGCAAAACCTCCAATTGGGGGGTAGTGATGGACCTTAAATTTGTCACTTTCCATGGCCCACATTATGTCCAAATTTGATACATTTTTCCTCATAATCCAAGACCATCCTGGAAAATATTATCACTTTTGATGACCGATGTAGATACTATGACTCATTCTTATATAATAAAATGTGATATTACTTAATCTAAATATGAATGTGATATATTCTTGATATTAAGTGTTTTTATGGTTTTGTGTTATTTGAATCTTTAATTTAATATGGTTCGCAAGTAGGAAATAGTGCAACTATAGTGAGAGGATTTGACCCACATGACAAGTTTATCTCCTTCATTCATTGGCATAGGCCACTTTTTTTAATGGTTGACAAATTTAAGGGATATTTTCCCTTCACAACCTTCAAAGATTCTAGCACTTAAAGGCAGTCATAAAGACCCTAAGTGATTCAATATCTTGCTAATCTTAAGGATTTGAATTTACAAAGGAGGGAAATAGTTCCTTGAACAACATGCAAGAAATTAGGTAATTAAGGAACAACTCCCACCAATCAAGGGATTGAATAGATAGGATAGATAGGAATCTTTTCAAGTATAAATAGAGCCATATTTGATAGAGTACATATTTAGTATTGCGGTTGCATTTTCCTTCTTGTTGTTCAAGCTAGTTCGAATTGTAGCCAAGATGCAAATTCATGCCCAAAATATGCGAAAATATGTGAGGGCATGCATGTGTAGCTATCATGTGTCGGTTCTCAAATGTACTAAGATTGAACAACCAATAAACCCTTATATATATCATTTTTGTAATGCAAAATTTCTATGTAGCATACAAAACCAATTCATATAGAATAAAAAATATTCATACAAAAATAATGTAATCAAGAAGTCATACACAAATCACCATATGATCTTCATTCATTCATTATCATTCACAACCCCCAACTTACAACTCCTAGTTCTCAAATGATCTCACTAGCCATGACACCAGTCCCTCTACTAACAGTAATCTTTTATGTGTCACTATCATGGAATGGTGTTACAACTCATCACATGGGAATGGCCCCAACCATTATTTTTTGGCTCAAAATTTGGAACATGGAACTCCTTATCCTCATTTCCCCACATATCTTCCTTTGAGCATTTTTTTCTATTTTAGAAACAAAGATGAATTGTGGGAACTCGTTTTTATGGAATTGTAGTGGAATCTTGTGAGGAAACTATATCGTTACTTCTACCTTTTGGGATGAGTTGGACCAACTCTATGTTGTGGCCTCTTGTTGGATCCATAGAACACTCTACATCGAACATAGTGTGTTGACAAGTTGGAAAGGGATGTATACATTTAATGTGGGAGCTCTTCCAAGTAGACCAATTGGGATAGTAAACCCTGGGGAATCTCTTCAAATATATCCCTTGTATAATCCACATAGATATGTGGGATAGCACATACCATAAACACTCCAACATTCCAATATTCCATTCCTCAAAATATACGCATGTGAGTGGAAGCATGCCATGACTTCCATTTGTTTGTTCAAGGGACACTTAAAATGAATTATACATTAAATCTATTCGGTCTACACATTTTATTATTGTAGTAAACAAACTACAAGCCCCATGTGTTTTCCTTTTTTATAAATAATGTCAGTGAATAATTATTGGCTATAAAATGGGGATGCATCCCTCATCCCTAATTCTATCTAGCATTACACATGCTTCATTGAACTTTCGAGCAACTTCAAAGCATAATGCTTGCAGTTAATTAGTATCATTTTAGGATTGAATCTAACAATGTTTTTAGGTAGGAGGAAAATTGAGCATCCAAGCTTCCTTGCCACATTGATTATATAGGTTTCATTCAACCTCTTTTCTTTCTCATTCTCTCCCTTTATGAAAATTTACCAGTTCACAACCCTAGGTTCCAAAGAACTCAGTGGTTCAAGGAGAAATATTACATTTACAACTTAGACTTTTATTCCTCATTCTCTCTATTTGATAAGTTCTGCTTGTATTTTAAATTTTTGCATTTTCCCAATTCTCTATGTCAAAATATCATATCTCTTTTTTATTAGAATGTAACTTGGGAACCTTGGGAATCTGAAGCATGTTGTGCCACATCAATTTCCATAGATATATAAGAATCACATTTTTATCTCCTTCCAAAATGCCAGTCCAACAACATTAACAAGTGAAAAGTTTAGTTTCTTTCCAATTTTGATTACTTGATTACAACTTTCAACTTTTTTTAATAGAATATGATTCCAGGGTCTCTTCCTTGTGAACATGATCAAATGTATGCATATAATTAATGAATAATGTCCCAACATTCAAATAGCCTTTAACAATCCATCACAATTAGAAGAACATGTCTTTGTAGTCTCACAAGTTTCTCTCTTATGTTCAACATAATGAAGAGAAAATGATGTCATCCTTGTTCCACATGTTCAAGAATTTTATTGAAATTTCTACCATGTCCCATAGTAATTTATAGTGTTTTATGCCATGTTGGAAACATTATTACAATCAATAACCATTGCATTAGGTTCATTATTGAAAAAATAAAACCATGCACTATTTTCCCCAAATTTTCTCACTGCTTGGGTGAGTTTTAAATATGACAATGCATGTCATCCCTACCATTAATGCATGCCATATTGACATATTCACCTCATGATAAGATTTCATTAGATTCTATGCCTTAATATTTTCCAATGAGCCCTCTTTTGTGCAATTTGGCCACTCAACAACAACATCCTTATCTTGAATTATATATATTTAACCAAGATCCAATAATTTCCAATGAGAATAATATGTCCAAAAATCTTCAAAAATAACCAAAACTTAGAACATTTAAACTAAGGATTTGTTTTATCAAAATTGTCCCTTCACATTGTTCCAAAATAACATATTTCAAAGAGATGCGTAGGCTTTGGCAAAGGATAAGAAAAAAAAATTGTGAAATCTGTGGTGTGCCCTCCACACTGTCAAAACCTTGCAAATACCTCATGTTCATCTTTGTGGGTTTTTTCAAACAAAGATCTATTGAATTTGCCGAATTTCTTAAATGGAACTTTGACAAAGGGAAATGCAGACCACTATGCCTTATTGCATCTACACTGGATGCTTATGGTTGGGTAGTGAGATATTGTTCATATGAAAAAAATTCATTGGAACAATTTTGTTTAAAAATAAGTGTTTTATCTATGCACTTTAATTATATATTTTGTATAGGAAATTGGTTGATCATTTCTCTCATTTGATGGTGTTATAGTACGTACAAGAAAATAGGTATTTTTCAGATATATCTTCATTAAGTGAGGGAATTTCAAGTATAATAGAGGAAAGTGAGACATCTAGTAGGTCTAACAGGCGAACATCAACTAGAGGTGAGAAGATCAGAAGAAAATTCCATAGACACGTGGAATTTTTTCTTGCAAAAGGAGAATCATGTTCTTATGATCATGAGAGACTAGAAGACATCAATGTGCCCTTGAGGTACAAACATATAATGAAATGATGGGTACCCAAGGATATTCTTGATATAAACATTGATTTTTTTGTAAATGAAAGGATATACTGGATTACTCCATCATCATTACATGGTTTGGGGATATTTTCCATGGATGGAATAAAGGTCTGTTATGAAGGATTAACTGAATTGATGGAGTATGTCGGACCCTGTTATATCTACAAAGATTGGATACGACTAGTCCAATATGCAAAAAGTATGAGAAGATATGGCTTGGCTTCAAATTATATACAACTAAAAGACAATGATCAAAATAAAGGAAAAACTATCTATATTGATGGAAGGCCAAAAGAAGTGAGGAATATTGTAGGGTTTATAAATAGTACATGAACCGTGACCATAAATAAGAAACCCAATTGCATATTTGAGGGGAGTGAAGGAAACTATGTATTCATATGTGAAATAAAATCAATAGTTTCAAGGGAAGAGTTATTGATTGATTACAATTTGAATCAAATAGATATAGGCGTTGCTATTATGGGGGAAATACATATACTATTTTACCCAAATGTAAGTAATGACTCTTATATTTTATTATTTTCATTATGCTCTTTAGTCACTCTTTACTTTTATGTTTTTAGCATGCCATGTTTTAGTCCCATGTGTATTCATGAACTAATTGTATTTACCATACATTTGAATTTATTTCTCATGATCATGATCACAGTTCTAATTTTACTGTAATGTGGCAAGTTGATCGTGGTAAATCAATATCCTCGAAAAAGGTAAATGAACAACAATTTTCGAA
The DNA here is from genome assembly GCA_010110895.2 of Picea sitchensis. Taxonomy (NCBI): domain Eukaryota; kingdom Viridiplantae; phylum Streptophyta; class Pinopsida; order Pinales; family Pinaceae; genus Picea; species Picea sitchensis. The sequence goes on along the minus strand of SNQJ01S0005294.1, from coordinate 104,734 downwards.
TTACATTTAATGTGCATTTTATTTATGTGGTGATCGGTGATTTTATTTGTTCACATAACTAAATTAACATTTATTTTGTTGAAATATGTAGTTGGTAGGCCATGATGTTGATGACGATTTGCTCAATGAAAGGGATTTGTATGCATCCCATGACCCTATAGTATTAATAAGAAAATATCAATCAAGCGAACAGGGAGTTGGCTCACTTGTTATACATTCTAGATCAAACTCCTGAAGTCGAAGAAAGGATCAAAGAATTTATGACAAGGATTAACACATATAAGGTAATAAACATAATTTCAAGTGGTTTTATTTTTATGTCATAAGATCAATTATGAAAGATTGATTTTTAACTTTTACATTATCTAAACGAAAAAAGTTTTCTTTCTTATATGATATTTGTGGATCGTGTTAACCCCAACATGCATGGTGTCGGTAGTAGTGGTGTTGCACAGATGCCACAGGGTACCAACGCAGACCCTCATATACCTTATAGGACGTAACTATTCATATATTCACCTTCCACACCATTAGGTGGGAGCCATGAAACGCACCCCCAGGAAGCCACACAGGTAGGCTCTGGATGTGGTGACGGAGACGAGGCTAATGATTTGGCCAACTATACGGTTTCTTTTTCGTAAAGAAAGATGTGTGACCAGCATGGGGACCCTTAAGAGCACATTTATGGTCAACAAGGAAGGGATTCCCTTAAAGCATGTTAAAGTCCCAGGTAATTTTTAAAATTTTAATTGTTTCATGTTTTCTATGTAGACAAACATAAATCATCTAAATTATTATTTTTAAATTAATAATCATATAATATTTTTTCATGTAGGGAACAAATTTTTTTATAGGGTCTTGGAGAACAAGGCGTTGCTAATTTTTGGGCCCACCATATGGGAGAGGTGGAATTCATAGAACTCCAACCTCAAAAAAGAATTGATGGATTATATTGAAAGCCTTTTTGCTATAGACACATTTAATAAAACCTTGGCCACCGCCGCAGCTAGCCAATATTTAAAATATATGCAGGAAACCTATACGAAGCACTTCAAACAAAATGATAGGTACGAGTGTCCTATGATGATTTCATAGAGGGAGTGGAAGGTCCTCATTGAGAACACAAAAGAGAATAAATTGACAGATGAGGGGAAAACACCCTCTAGTCGCAGAAGGTAAATTAAATTTTCAATTCAATACCTTCAATTTTTTTGAGATCTAAATAAAAGTGTGGTATATATTAACATAATTGAAACTTTTGATGATAAGTTGACTAACACTTCAAAGGAATCAAAATCAAGGCTTTCCAAATGTGGACACCATAGGCTAGGCCAGGGCACCTACTTGAAGTTGCAGTCACAAATTGTAAGTACCCAAATCTCTTATTCATGTCTCCTTCAAACTTTTAGGTAATTGCAACCAATAAAATTAAAAACACATACTCTTATGCAATGAATGGTGATGATTTCGGTACTAAAACCATGGAGGAAGACCTCCATCTTAGTTACAAGTATGGCTATAAAGTTGTAGTTGAACACCGAAAAAGATTGGGGAAGTTAGCAAGAACTGTTCGATTACTGAGAGGGGGGGTGAATCAGTAATAATGTAATTATAATCCTTTTTCTTCAAATGTTATATCAAAGTAGAATTATTATCCAATAATGAGCAGTAATAAATAAACAATCACACACATGCACAGTACACCAGTGTTTTATGTGGAAACCCAAATCGGGAGAAAACCACGAAATGTTTTTTCTTATATGTCTTGAAGAATTACATTCATTGGAAGCACCAACTTCTTTTGTTTTCCAGCTGCAACTGGAAGGAGGCTCCAACCCCCTAGTTTCTTAGGATACAACCTGAGGGAAGCTCCAACTCCCCAAATTTATGGCTACAACCCCCAATGTTCTCCAGCTACAACCAGAAGGTGGCTATAACCACCTATCCTTGCCCCGTCCTGCCACCCTGAAGTAGAAGTAGAATGATGGAAGCACTGTCACACTATCACTGTGAGATATACCGTTGTAAACCTGTACCAATAAATATGAACCATGCATCAACCATGCATAAACCTATAATAAACCTGTACCATAAACAAGTGCATCAACCATGCACCAACCTGTAATCAACCTGTACCATAAACAAGTGCATCAACCATGCACCAACCTGT
>SNQJ01S0005294.1:69338-98619 GCA_010110895.2 Picea sitchensis | reverse complement strand
CCCCTCTCAGTGTGGTAGGTGTGTCCAACAATTGGTATCAAAGTAGGCCTTAACTACAAGCCTTAACAATCTTGAAGGAGATTCATAGACACACAAATGGATGGTGAAGTTCCAATCCTTGATGAGGAAAACTATTCTAATTGGAGAATAGAGATGAGAATACATTTGAAGGAAATGGGAGAAATTATTTGGAAGGCAGCCATTGGTGGATCAGTTTCATTGAAGAACAAGTCAAAGTTTGCAGTTCAAAGGGAAGGAAAGAAGAATGATGCATTGGCTCTCAAGACCATTCTTAGTGGACTCTCAAGCCCTATCAAAGAGAGCATGGGGCAATGCACCTCTGCCAAGGATCTATGGCTAAAGCTAGAGGAAACATATCAAAGAAAGAAGGAGAAAGAAGACTCCCTCAAAGGTAAAGAATCTCCAAAAACTCTTGAATGCATTATTTCTAAATGTGATTTTGAAAACATTTCAAGTGAAGATAAAGAATCAAGTGATGATAGCACAAAGGTAGATCTTGAATACATTTCAAACGAAGACAAAGAATTATGTGTTGGTATTGGAAAAAAGGAAGTTAGTGAAATATTTAAAATGAAGGTAAAGAACCCTCAAACACCCTTGATTTCAATTATGATGATGATTTTTTCTCTACAAGTGAAGAAGAAGATGTAGAAACAGTTTGTGTAAAGTGTGATGGTAATTATCCCATGCAAATAATAGAAGGAAATCTATTAAAACTTCAAAAGGAAATTGAAGAGGGTTTATATAGATATAGAAGTGATCATTATTATGTAGACTATAACTATCTTTCGGATAACACTAAGAAGTTTCTTAGGAGAAGTCTAAGGCACATCTTGAAGTTAAAAGAAATGATCAATGAACAAGAAGAGAGCAATAAGGCTCAAATAGAAGAAAAGGAAGAAGAGATCACAATACTAAAGAATGGAAAAGAAGATATAAATGTAGATGATGAGATTAGCAAAAGTTTTGAAACTATTGTCCATATCAAGACCAAAATTGAATAATCCAAAAGAATAGAGGAACTATTGAAGATTCAAATAAATGAAAAGGAAGAGTCATGTTGTAAGTTATAAGATGAAATTGTTTACCTTAGAAAGAAAGTTGAAAAGTCAAACAAATTCTTGAATAGCTCACAAATCTTGGATGAGATCTTGGAAAGTCAAAGATCATCATGTGATAAATCTGGTCTTGGATATAAAGGAGAATATACACATGTTGAAGAAAGCACCTCAAAGAAGCATGAGGTATGTCCATCAAAGAAGGAAGACAATGTTGCAAAACAACCATCTACACAATGCAAGGAAAATTTCAAAAGAATAAAGCAAGGAAGACATCAAGAAGCTATTCTTGGGACACCAAAGCAAAGGTATGAAAGTATTTTTCATGGGCATTGTTATTCATGTAATGGATATTGTCACAAATCTTTTGAGTGTAGATCTTATGAAAGGAGATATAATGGAATGTTTTATAACACCATGAGGTGTTGGAGATGTGATCAAGTAGGACACATTGTTGTTCACTGTAACACCATGAGATGCTATAGCTGAAGTGGATTTGGCCACAAATCCCAGGAGTGATGGAACACAAGAAGAAGGTCCATGATGAGAAATTCAAATAGCATGGCTAGAAGAAGGAGTGAAGTAAGAAAGAGAGACATATTTGAAAAGATGGATGCTAAGAGCTCAAGTTCTGAGGAGCAAGGTCATCTACAGAAGTGGATGAAGAAGACAGAATAGCTAGAACAGGATGAAATATTGAAGGGAAGCTCAAGAAAGTCATCTACTAAAGCATACATAGGTGATAGCGGTATCAATCACACACATACATTTTCTGACCTTGAATAGGTCGCGTACATATGCTCTTTGTTGTGCAGCAGGCCACGTATATGTTGCAAATACTTGAAAAAAAGGCAATGCACATAGGTTGCAGCTTATGTGATGGTACAAATCTGTGTTGTTGGGCATGACAATGTTTATTGCAGGTTCTGACACTGTTTGTTGCAGGTTTTCATGGTTCTATGTTAGATCATGTAAGGTGACGATGTAAAATAAATCTTGGGTGCATGGCACTAACCCATGAGTATAGTTTGATGTTGATTTGTTGGAGTACATGACTGGTACATATTTGAGTATCATTGATATATCATGGTGAATACACTTGGCATGAGATTCATCATTTTTTATTGGTGCATGGTGGTGTACATGTTTTGGTACACTCATATATGGAATATGCTTGATGATGTTATGTTGTTGGTATTACTTGATTATCACAACAGTTGGTATTTCTTTGATACATGAATATGATATTTGATTCATATAACACATGGTTGGCATACTGGTAGATGCACATGGTTGGCATATTGGTGGATGCACATGATTGGCATATTGGTAGATACACATGGTGGATATGTTGGCATGTTGATAGAGGCATATGATTGATACATTCCATGGATGATATCTTTTGGCACATTGCATGATGTTGATATACATGGTTGATGTACATAGGTGTTGTGCATGATGAGCAAACATTATGGTACATGATGTACTTGGTTCACATTTTGTTCATGATTCTTTATTGTTGACAAATCTTTTGTTTCATGATGGTTGGTATGGCATGATTTTGATGCATGAACAAGTCCAGGGATCATTATATGGTAGAATATTGTTGATCTTGCAGAGAATATAGGGGGAGACATACCCATAGGGGGAGTCATTCTTCCCATGATTCTACGAGGAGATATTTATCAGATGCATACCTAGAAAACAACCCTATATTTGAAAAAAGAGAACAAAGGAATAATTCCAGGAGGATCGATGGTCACAGGGGGGAGTATGTTCGATGTATTTCCAGTATTTCATCAAAGTGATATCCCTTGTTCAAAAGGGGAGAGATCATTCATAGGAAGATCAAAGGCATTCAGACAGGGGAGCAGCCCTAAGGAGAGTTCAAGGAGGGGGAGAAACCCCAAGAGGAGAATGGCCCTTTGTCATTGATGTCAAAGGGGGAGAGATATTCACATTTATGTGATTGATGATTATTGATTGGTAGAGATAATCACAATTGGAAGAGATAGTCACATTGACTATTACTGATGTGATTGATGTTTACTAATGGGGAGAGATAGTCATATTGATATGATTGGTGACTATTGATGTAGAGCATGTCGTGTCTACCTATTTGACATCAATAATTGGTAATTGGTGTTGACATCAATGTTGGTATTTCCATCAATGCCAAAGGGGGAGATCGTTGGATCATGTTTTCAATGATGTCAATGGTTTGCATGTCATCATTGATGCAAATGGTTTGCATGTTTTCATTGATGCCAATGGTTTGATTGATTGATGTCATTAATATATGTCAAGTGGAAACCAATCGATAAATATTGATCAATGACTTGTCATTGTATATGATAAATTTTCCTTGATAAGAATGATAGATTTCAAGTGGAAACCAATTGATGAAGATGAATCAATGAGTTGACATAATGCATAGTTGATGTATATGATGCAATGATGGATTGATGCAAAGATGAATCATTATAGTCTTATCATGTTTGATAAGGTACACAAATGGATGAACTCCAAAGTGTTCCCCTCATGGTGAAATCCCTCACAAGAAGACGCTTTGCGGATTGAGGACCCATGCTTGTACGTGGAATAATGAGATGAATATCAATGAAGTTGTTGGTGAAACTATCTAGGATGGATAGTGCTTGTCATGCCATTTCTGGTGGTATGTGCAATGTCACATAACTCCTCACGGTTTGAGATTTATGGCCTTACAAAGATGAAGGACCCACATATGTTGGCTTGAAGCCCACAAGGTCAAAGAAGTCAAAGTGACCTAAAAGAAGAAATCATTATTTAAATGATAAAAGCAGGTGACAAAGTCAAGATGGAATAAAGTAAGGTGACAAAATCAAGAAGGAATATTTAAATGATAAATTATTGGAGAAATTTCTATTCATGGAAAGTGGTTAACCCTAAAATAAGGAAAATAGGTTAAGTAACCTAGAAATGGGTTAAGTAACCTAAAAATGCGTTAAGTGACCTAGAGGATGAAAGTATAAATAAGATAGTTATGGTCTCTTGTAGATTATCCTTTTTGTGGATCAATGGAGAGATTCTTATGAGAATATATTTTGGAGCATTGATGGAGATATTCTCGTGAGAGAATCCTTGAAGTGGATATCTTGAGCATGATTGAAGATATATTCTGAAGAAGAGATCGAGAGGAGGATCTCATGGATGCATCAAAGTTTTGGCAATGTTGGAGATCTTGACGGAAAAATTCTCAGAGCTTCAGAAACCCTAGTTTCTGAGGTATACGTGGGTTGTAATGGGCCAGGGCATGTATACACGCGGAATGTATGAGGACAGAGCTCATACAGTGAATTACTTGTGTTTAAGTTGGTGCCAAGCTCTTGGATGGTGAGGTAGGTTTGATATCTTCACTCTATCGACTCAAATCTATCACTGAGACACTGGTATGGTTACATTATTGTCTTGATGGATATTATTGCTTGATGTGTTGTGAATGCTTAGGGAATTCTTGGTATGGCTTCTCTGATATGGTTCAGTTTGGTTGATTTGGTTGATGGAGTGAGAAGTACTCTTGTGATTCAATGGTGACATGATTGCTATGATATACTATTTTTTTATACATGTTTGATATATCATTCATATTGATTTGTTGTGGAGCATGAGAAAGCTATTGGAGAGCTTGGATGTGTTTTGACTGGCTGGTGGTCAGATTGGACAGTCAGAGACATAAGAGAATGATATATTGATTGCAGATAATTTGATCTGATCTTAAAGGACAAACCCTAACAACTCAAGAATATATATGTAGGTTGTTGTATACATTGGGCATGTACACACGCGAGATGTAGTGAGCCAGGGCGCGTACACATGCTGGCTACACTACTAACATGCCGCATACTTGTTGAAAGATTGATATCTATTGAGGATTGTTGCCTTATCTCAATTGGTGTTGAGTATGTAAGTTGAGTCTTGCATAATGGATTTGGTGCTCTTGAAGAGTTATACTCGATTCAGTTGTTGCTGAAACACCCCCAGATTGTTGTCCATAATAAAAAGAAAAATTGTACATACATCTTGTGTTCTTTGTGTTTCTTGTGGTGATGACTTGTTGATGACATTTTGTTGATGTGTGTTGTTGATATATGTTCACATATAACTGGTTATAAATGAAAATAAAGGGTAATGAATAAATGTTGAATGTTAACTAAGAAGTTTTGTGTAAGAGGGAAGTTTCGGGAAAAAGATCCCAACACTCATTCACCCCTCCCTCTAAGTGTGGTAGGTGTGTCCAACAACCAGTTCATCATATCAGGTGTGATTTCTCCTTTCAGCATAGTTTATATAGCCATCAATTCTGGTTGTGTTTAATGTTTATGAATTGTTATGTGATTATTTATTAATGCATGGTTTTCTATGTGATAAGTTATTGAGATATATCATATGTTTAGTACTTTTTATGTTCTTTATTTCTTCTATATATGTTCTATACATCTTATAAGTACTTCCACTTCTTAGTATCAAACATATGAAACTCTTATAGAAAATTTGGGACTTGGAAAAATATGCATAGTTAAGACTCAAACAACAAGGATGACTTCCATTTCTTAGTATCAAACACATGAAAATCTTATTGAAAATTTAAGACTTGGAAAAAAATCATAGAAATCATGTGAAATCATGGAAGTGATACTAGATTAGTAGATAAAAAATATTTCATCAATATAAAAAAATATTTCTTCTCTATCCAACTCTTTAGAAATCTTCTCATACTCATGCCTTCTACCCAAGAACCTAGTGATGACACAAGGAAGCTAGTATCCTTCACCCCAGACCACCTTATAACACTTTATGAATTTCCAAGTCACATTTGATAACTCTTCACCTTCACTAAAGTCTAATGAATCATGCACTACTCCCATAGTCACCAAAGTTTCCTCAATCACCTTTGTCTTCTTTTGTCTCTTCTTAGATTACCTCTTAGTATATTTATCAACCCCTTCTTCTCAATGGGTGGTTGATCCTTCTCAATGATCTCTAAGACCATCCCTTATAATTGCTACAATCCAACTGAAACAATGTCAATAGGACCCTCAACTTGTTGATATTCACAATGTTGAAGAACACCCATTAGGGGCTTGTCATCTAATCTAGCTAATATAATCTTAATAATATTTATCTTCCATCATTTCTAATTTATTTTATTCTATGCAATTATTGTCCAATTTGAATGTATTATTGTTTGGGTGCTCTTGCGCAAATGATTTTGTTGAATGTACTTTTGTTTAAGTCCCATTGACTTATTTTGATCATTCATTGGACATTAATAAATTGATATTATCATATCTTATCAAATGCATTCTCAATTTGACTTTTGCAATGATCTGCAAAAAATTATTTATCATTATTGTTCTCCTCATCATTGTTTTTATCAAGGCAATGATGTTAGATAGGTGGTGAATGATTAAAAAATTAAAATTATTAGAATGGCATTCTCATTGAAAACATTGTCTATGTGATAATCATTGTCTACGAAGTTATGAACCATTGTAACTAATCACATCATATATTCATAAATAAATTAATAGTGGTAAGTGAATGGTAATAATTGTATGTACGACATATGTTTGCAAGGCTAATAAAATAAAATGGAATTAAAAAATAAAATATCATAGATCCATCTTATGTCATGGTTTCATTAAGCTTTGAGATGTTTGCACCTATTTTTTGTTTCTCCATGTATGTGCTTAATAGATATGGGATTAAGATGGGTCTATGCTAGTTAACAACAATACTTGGATGTTGCATACCATAAATATCAATTATGTATAATAAGGTGGTAATTTGTAATACTGTATATGCCCTTTAGTTTTATAATCATTTATATCATAAATTTCAGTGATACAACCCTAAGTTGATATTATAAACTAACTAAGATAAACATGGAATTCTTTAGAGTGTGGAAGCTAACTTTGATGGTTAAGTCAAGAGAAAAGTATAAGATGGGACATAGGTAGTTTTACAGAGGCACATGAGTAACTCAAGAGAATTAGTGCAGTGATGTCCATGTTTTGAAGTATTTTGTTTTATTTGATGTCCCATGAGGGAAGATTCGCACAAGATTCATTTGGAAAGAAGGAAATGATTTTTGTACATAAATATTAAGTTATTTTTGGATCTAGAAAATGGATAGAATCAATGGAACATAGATTATGGCTATTATAAGGAGATGATGTTTATCAAATAATACAAGAAAATATGCAAAATTCTCTCTCTTTTCCCCAACTGATTATCTTCCACTATTTCCACCTGTGTGATTAATTGCAAGGTTTATGTGTTTATATGTTGAAGAGAAATTACCTATGTTTCATTTTGAACCCTGGCATTTTTTAAATATGCACTTTTTTAGGTCAAGAAACATAGATATTTAAATAATTTGTGAGATTAAACTTATATTATTGTAGATGAACTAAGAGAAGAGAGAAAGAAACAACTAAAGAAGAACAATGCATCCAAAATAAAATATCTAGTTGAGGAGGTAAGATTTGCTTATGCATATCCAATTTCATAGACTATTCAGAAATATTGACTAAAGAATAGAGCATTTTAACTATAATTTTAGAGTAATTCAGCCTTTTGATTTATCTTTTCTTTCAAAGAGATTGGATATATTGCATTTCATCTAGAAACTGGTTTATTACCTGCAAAATCTTGAATGCAACTATTTTCTCCCTCTCTGCAAATTAATATATTGGGTGTACTTTCTTATTTTAAAATTTTACAATGGTGAATCACTCCAATGTTTTGAGAATCATGACTAGCAATGAGGCATGACGAAGGGGAAATCCACAGGGTGGACTAAAATGTAATGTCAAAAAAACTTTTCTTCAAAAACGTGTTCAATTGAAAAGCACAACAATCATGCATACAATGTTCTTCATGTGTGCTTATCTTCTCCTTAGTGTTATATGTTCTAGAGTCGTGTTTGGTTGTTGTGATTCACAAGATATATTGAAAAGAATCACTTTGATAAAAGATGAATAGGAATCACTTGATTTAAATTACAAATGATAATGGGTCTATAAATATCCAAATCAAGAGGTAGGGAACTTTCCCCAATAGGGTTTGAGTCTATGTGTACAAGTTTGGGCTTAGCCAAACCTAGAAATATAGTAATGATTACAATCTAAGGTCATCCAAGGATGAAAGTAAAACCTAAAATATTCTCAACATTAGTAGAGTCGAATATTGAATATTTCTTTAGAATACTAGTATACGTAACTGTGTTACATGAGACTTGTGCTCACATCTTATTGACATGTATTGGACATGGACGATGTATTGGAGATGTGGGATGCATCTTGGATACAGATAGGCCATACTCGATTTGGCAGGGCATGTTGGGGATGTAGTGGGGTAAGTCCTCGTTCCTTTTCCCTCTGTCTTGGACACATGGATGTACCTCGTGGAATGAGGAATATCTAAACATCCCCAAAGTGTTGGTTTGTGCAATGACAAAAAGAAAAAACCCTAATCACTCCCACCCTTTCCTAGTTGGTCCACCTACCCTCTTATTTATATTGAAACCTACGAAAACCATAAATAAAATCATTTTCACCATTTGTTATTCATTGTTAGTTGGTGTGAGGCATCCCTTTGGTGTTAGGCATTATTTGGAGCTGAAAAGTCACATTTGCAATATATTTTCTAAGTTTTTCCCTTGGATTTAACATTTATGATGCCTTGGTGTTGGAGCACATGGAAGCAGAAGGGAAAACGTTGGCTAATTTATGATTTTGACATTTATTACTTTATTTTTTATGTTTATTTATGATTATTGGTAGAAATATATGTTGTTAGAACTAGAGTTGACACTGAACATGTCGACCAAAAAACCATAACCGAACTGGTCTATCCCAAAAAACTTGAGCCAAGAATAAAACCAGAAACACAATTAGTGGACCAAACAGACAAAATTTTCAAATTTTGATGAATTTCTTTTATTCATATACATCAATGTAAATCCCAGTCATTAGACCCAAAATATGCAAAGTTTTATCATGTGTATACCATGCAAGGGTGAATATAAAAAAATAGCACCAAGTGCAATACATGTCTACAACAAAATACATAAACATTGAGGCTCTAATTGGCCTCTAGAGTCCTAAAATGATCATGCTAAAAACAATAACTACATATCATCAAACACATGCTCTATATTGGGGTCCTCATCATCAATAAAACCCGTTTCCTCTGACGTCGACCTTTTCCTCTCCCTCAATCCATTAGGGATATCAGGATTTAGTACTAGTTCTTGGTGCTACTTGTAGATACAAGTCCATCCACCTTGTTGCTCAAGTCAGCACCCTCCAATTTTGATGAAATTGGCTAATCCCTTAAAATAATATTGCTAAGGCTATGAAGTGGGGTTCTTAGGTGACATAGGAAGAGTAAGCCTTAGAAAAATGTATGGTTGTTTTAGTATATGAAATGGGATAAGGACAATATATATAAATGAAGGACAAAAACAAGGAATAAAAAGAGATGGAAGGAAACCAATGTTTATCAGTCATGGGGTAATGGATTCATAAGGAAATTGATAAACGAGAGAACAAATATGTCACAAACAACTACTTTGGATTTGATCGTATGGTAGAAAAGTATTGTTTACCATCTTCCACCAACTAATAGATGAAAGAAATATTTGATCAATTCATCTTTAAGGTAAGGGAAAAAGGGAAAAGGGGCCTAATATGATGCAATTGAACCTTAAGTGTTTTCTGGAAATATGCTGATAAAACTAGTCTTGGAGGGATAAGATTGCCACTCGTAAATCAAATTATAAAGGCATTGTTTTATTGTTGAAATGTGCTTCCAAAGATGCAACTTAATTTATAGAAGAAAGGAGAACAAGTGTCAAAATAGAACACGAAATATGTCAAATAGTTGGCTTAGGTTGATGGAAAGTTGGTATGGATTGTTGGTTGTCATTGATGTCAACCATTCGAGAGTGATATTGTATATTGATTTCAACCCTTAGTGATTGAAGTCAACCCTTGGAGAAAGTTTGGTAGCATAAAGGTTTGGGTAATGGACCCAAGGTTGTTTCATGTATAATGGTATGATATTTAATATATTTGAAGGTAATACTATTCTATATGGATATTACATGTCATTCTATTTCTGGTGGTATGTGGAACGTCACATAACTCCTCACGGTTAGAGAGTTATGGCCATGAGAAGTTGGAGAACCTGGGTTTGGGTAATGGGCCCAAGTTTGTTTGATGTATAATGGTATGACTTTTGATATATTTTTAGGCAAGACTATTCTAGATGGATATTACATTTCATTCAATTTCTAGTGGTATGTGGAATGTCACAAAACTCCTCACGGTTTGAGAGTTATGGCCTTATGAAGTTGGAGGACCCTCATGTGTTGGCTAGAAGCCTCAAAAGGTCAAAGTGGTCAAAGTTGTTTAAGAGATTTTAGAAGGTAAATAATAAAGTGAATTTATGATTGTATTATAATTCAAAGTGAATAAAAAATAAATTATTTAAATAATAAAGTTAATGGAGAAATTAGAAGTGGGTTAACCCTAAAATAAGGAAAGTGGGTTAAGATGGTTAAAAGGTAACCCCTTGAGGAAGCTACATGAAAGTATAAATAAGAGGCAAGGCTCTCTCATTTTAAATCACACTTGAGAATATTGAAGATATACAAGTGAATGAGGTAACCAAAGGATATCTAAGCCAAATTTCAGAGGGAAGGTGAAGTAAGAAGGTCGAAATTCAAGGGATGATAAATTATTTTGATGATGCTTTCTAAGGTATGTTATTTACAGGTCATCTCACCATTTTTGCAATAAATTTTTTATAGAATTATTCAGAACATGAAATTGGTAGGTTGTTGCGGAAACATATCCAAGTAGTTGTGGCACAAATTTCAGCTTGTGGGTCGTTGTAGTTTTGGAGTTACACTCCATGGAAAATAGGGTTTGTAGTTAGTCTTGAAACTAGTCTAAAACAGGTGTTTCGGGTAAAAACGTCTTAACTTCTTCATAACAGATCCAAATTTAGTAAAACCAAATATGTTGGTTATAGTACAATATTTAGTATTCTGTGTACAATTTTCATATCCATAAAACAAATATTCCATGTGGGGCACGCTCTACAAGTTCTCTCTCTAGAATAATCTAGAATTCAAAAAGGTATGCCATTTTTTCTATAAATCCTTTTCTGAGAGGTTCCAAGTAGAGACACGTAGAGAAATTGCATAAAAAACAATGAAGAAAAATTGTACTATTTTCAGATATTTATTCATTACAGGTACATAGTTATGATTATTTCAAGTTAGGGTTGTTGACTAATCCAAAACTAGTCATATGAGACTAAAGTAAAGTTTGATGAAAATGCTAGTCTCTTGTTGTTAAAGTTAAGGAAGGTTTGCAAGTATGTGATCATATACATCAGGTCTATTATAGAGTTACAAATCATTTTTGGATGATGAAATTGATGAGGAATTTTGGTTGAGGTACATGTTGGGTACATGGTTGAGACAAGTAGTTGATGAGTTGGCACATACAGAGGTGTATAGTTGATGATGTTGGTACGTCTTGATGAGTCATATTTTATGTGTATTTGATGCATGATTGGTACATATTTGGTGCATGGTTGATGCACTCATTGATGGTACATGTTGAGGTACAAGTTGGTGCATGGTTGATGCACTTGTTTATGGTACAAGTTGATTAAGGTTCATTGGTACAAGTTGATTAAGGTTCATTGGTACAAGTTGTTATAGTGGTATATCTCACAGTGATAGTGTGACAGTGGTTCCATCATTCTACTTCTATGTCAAGGTGGTTGGACGGGGTAAGGACAAGTGGTTGTAGCCACCTTTTGATTGTAGCTGGAGAACATAGGGGGTTGTAGCCTCCATCTAGTTGTAGCTGGAGAATTGGGGATTTGGAGCTTCCCTTAGGTTGTATCCTGAGAAACTAGGGGGTTGGAGCCTCCTTCCAGTTGTAGCTGGAGAACAAAGGAAGTTGGTGCTTTCAATGAATGTAATTCTTAAAGACATATAAGAAAAATAATTATGTGGTTTTCTCCCACTTTGGGTTTCCACATAAAACAATGGTGTACTGTGTATGTGTGTGATTGTTCATTTGTTCATTGTTTATTTACTCTACAATTATTGGATGATAATGGTACATTGACATAACACTTTCATTTTATGGTGAAAAAGGATTAAATTTCTCTATTACTTATTCACCCCCCCTCTCAATAATCCAACAATTGGTATTAGAGTCTGTTGGCACGAGGCTGAAGAGGAAATAAGAACAATCATGGGAAATAAAACATGCAGAAAACTAAAGTAGCAACTGGAAAAAGAAAAGCACACGTGCATGCAAGAAAGTGTGCACAAAGGAAAGTGACAACTAGAGGAAGAAAAACACACATATGGGAGAATGACCTAACGTAATAAGGGTTAGGGTTTTGGTAATATTCTATAAAATTATGAAGATCCCGAAATGTATAAATATAGAGACAAAAGTATCATATAGGGGATATTTTTTGTTAGTAGTTGTTAGTATTGTTGTTGTCATTGAGGGTTAAGTTTTGGAGTTAAGTTTTGGAGACTATAACCACGCAGGAGTGTAGGCGATATGTAATGCTTTTAGTGGTATGAACCAATTTTGTAAGATGTTGAGAAAATAAGATATGAGGGAAGGTAGATCCAAGGATTAGACCACAGGTTGTAGAGCCTGGTGTGATCTAGTTCCCCTCACATAGATCTTACCCAGTTTTGTGGAGAATTGTAAGCGTGTGGCACCAAGAATGCAGAACTCCCATAATAAAAGAGCCAAGAGCCAAATATTTGTTGACGTATCCCAGGAGGGGGTGAACCATGGTAATAATCATGTAATATGTTGAATGTATGCATGTCTCTTCTTTCTTTCAGCAATTAATGGTTAAGTTTGATGAATAGCTAGCACATTGTTATGAATCTGTTTATATTATGTTGGAATTAAACTATGAAATATACGTATGTGATTTCAATGGATAAGTAGTTTACCTTATAGATCATGGTACCTGTATTTAATCAAGAAACCCCTATCCCCTACTCTATCCTAGGCTATAAACACCTGAGTCTTACAGCCACCCATTTAAAGCTATCTTGGGTGAGACTGCGTAGTACCTTCCAAGTGTTGTGTTTTCTTATGGATTACCAGGAGGGACGATAGTTTTAGAGGTTTTGTTGGAACCCAGAATGACATGAACCCTAGGTCAATAACTCAGATAACCCGAGAAGGTAAGTACTAAACCAACAAATGGTTATGTTGTCATGTTAAGAGGAACAAGAGAGGATTGAGTAGATGAGATAGAATGAATAAGAACCGAAGGAATGGAACAAAAGAACAATGAGTTGCTAGAAGGGAATGTTAATACCTTGGAACCCCATGAGAGAGGAAATAGAGGGTTGATTGAGAACTAAAGATCTAGAGTTTTCACAGAAAGACTATAGAAACCACAGGATCACACTGCGTAAATACCTAGATAAATACGTATTTACGGATTTACACGAAGTCTTTTTCTGTGATTTTCCACATCTACTATAGGAGTGGATATTAAGGTTAAAGGATAACCATGCGACAAATCAGATTCGACAGATAGATTAGACTCTAGTACAGATCCAACAACTGGAGTAGGTGAACAACAAATTCACCCATGCAGTCGAATTTTGGCTTGATAGTATTATGGCAGGCTTTATCATAGAATTTGCAATAGACACAACAAATTCATACAATGCAACCGAGCAAGAGTTCCTACGAGGACCCAAAGGAAGGTACATTTGATCACTATATACTTCTGTCAAGATATTTCTATATAACAAAGGTGTAATGACAATGGAATCAGAAAGTTAGACTTCCCTGCATGCATGGGGGAAGGGGGGAAGCACTGACAAAGAAAGGAGGAATGGAAGGAGGGCAGGATAAAGAGAAGAAGAAGGAGGAACCCTTGGACTTGATCTTGATGGATGACGACTAGCTTAAGTGGATCTTGAGCATCATCAGGAATGACGCGTAGCGGAGCACACTACCAATATAAGGTGAATACCAAGAAGAGAGTCGTAGATAAGAGGGAGGGCTTGGAAAGCGATGAGGAAGAGGTAGAGGATCTTCAGGCTGTGGAGAAGATTGAGGAAATATTGCACACCACGTATGAGAGGAAAACAAGAGGCTCAAGAATAGGAGGAGAAGGCAGCCATCCCTTTCATATTAATGTCAGTATGGAACCCATAAGGCCATGTGCGACCAATACACCAAAGAGAACACCACCATTTAGACAACCAAAGTTCAGAGGAAGTTCGACAGTAGGAAGTACATCTACACAAGGAGAAACAACTGGAGGAGTTAGTTCAGGCAACCTTAGTCAAGTATATACACTACATGGAGGAGGGAGTAGCTCAGTATTTGGAATGGCAGGACATGATCCTACTATCAAATTACCAGAGTTTCAAGGACAAGCAGCAGAAGACCCTGCGAAGCATTTGTTCATTTTCACAAAGATCTGGGAAGAAAAGAAAATCATTGATGAAGACACCAAACTCGTGCAGCTAACGATCACTCTAAGAGACTGAGAACTAGACTGGTACATGAGTTTAGACATGAACAGTGCTCCTGGAATGACAAGGACACTAGATGACATTAATAAACTATTGATAAATGAGTTCCATAAGCCGAGCTCAGAGGATCAATACATGAATGAGATGATTGAAATAAGATAGAAACCAGGAGAATCAGTATGGGATATTGATCAAAGATTCAAGAGATTAAAAGGAAAGATAAAATACCTTATGATCGATATGCAACATCAGTACCTGTTTTTCAACTCAGTACTCCCACACTTAAAATATCCATTATGACAATAGAAGTTTTAGACGCAGGTAGAGGCTTTGTAGGCAACCTTTCAATTGGAAGAGAATCAGTACCAGTAAACGGACCCGACTATCGAAGAACTGAAGGAGGATTTGAAGAACTTAAAATTTCAGCTAAACCAAAATAAGAACAAGGAAAAATGAGAAGTCGTTTGGTGCACTACCTGTAGGATGGAAGGACACCATAAGAATTAATTCCCAACATTCGCACAATATATGGTGACAGGGATTCCAAACCCACTACCAAAGGGAGGATTATGGTGTGAAATATGCAAGAAATTGGGTCACGACCCTTACCACTGCACGATGATGCAGAAATACCAAACAGTCCCAAAGAACTCATATTGCACCTTTTACAAGTCAGTCATCCATGACAACAAAGATTGTAGAACTATGGAGCTGATGCGGGAAAGAACATCAAACACATACAAGGTATATGCAGAAATTATGATTGGGCAATCAGTACCATAGTTCACTCAATCCCAGGCTCATACAACACCGTGCAATAGCAGTACAATATTGTGCCTCATCCATACAATAATGTGCATCTAAAGTACAACCGGTCACAACCCCAATTCAATACTACGCAGTATAATCAGGGACCACAGTATAACATGCTGCAAGGTGATTGCACCACTTATAGAGGAGTAGGATGAGCCAGAGGAGGTTTTGGATGCAGTAGAGGACCAGTCACATGTCACAATTTCCAGCAACTGGGACATTATGCACGGGAGTGCCCATTTCCACCAGCAACTTGTATGTATTGTCGCACATCGGACCACGATACGGAGGAATGTCCAACATTACTTGTAAATATCTAGGAAAAAAGGAATCAAAATAACCAGAATGTTCAGTGGATTTCAACCGAAGCAAGGGATGATGGACGGAACATGAACATAGTCACTCGAGGAGGAATGAAAATAGGAAATGATGCAGTTCGACAGGAACCAATGCAGAACCAATGGGTAAAGAAGAACACTGACCCCAAGAAGCAGTTCGACGTGCATAAGGAGAAGGAGATCTTCACAGAAGACCGACAAGAATTCCAGAAGGAGAACATTGTGTTGAGTCCACAGTAGAGCAAGGAAGCTCCAGTATATGAAATGTCACCATAACTAGACCATACAAAGAGTATACAACCTAAGGAACAAGTAAGTAATATCAAATATTTTTTGCAATCATGCATCAAAATGTTAAGTGATCCTTCATCTGTCAAAATACTACAAAACATCCTAGAAAAATGTAGTAGCGAGACGGAGCAGAAGCCAGAATTGAAAATTTTCAACCACCTACATACAAGAAGAAGAAAAAGTAGGGAATTTATACTAAATGATAACATTGGGAATTTCGATATGGGAGATGTTATACTAGATCTAGGATCTGAAGTAAATGTATTACCAAAATCTACATGGCAATGCATGGGAGAACCTACAGTGGGATACTCAAATGTTCAATTAAAGCTAGCAAATCAACATAGAGTCCTACCAATAGGTAGACTGAAAGGAGTGACGGTAGATCTGGATGGTGTGTGCACTAAGGTAGACTTTGAAGTCATCAAAATAATAGACGACACAACACCTTACCTGGTGCTACTTGGTCTAGATTAGGCGTTTGACAACCAGGCCATAATTAACTTAAAAACTAGAAAAATGACATTTGAGTTGGGGGACTACAGTGTCATAGCCCCACTCAACCCATCAGAAAGTGAGAGGTTTGTAGAACCCACTTGCCTAGATTTGGAAGAGATCGGCCAGTTGTACAGAACAACTGTGCGCGATGCAGAATATATAAACCCAACTACAGATGGGGTACTTAGTCGGCGAAGCATTACTTCATGTACAATAGACTCAGACACTGGGTTAGAAAACTAGTAGAAAATACTACACGAAGTATCCACGAGAAGGTGTGACAGAATAGATCGTGCAATAAGGTGGATTCGCACAAAAATTAGAGAACCACCGAGTTTTCACGGGCTAAATGATTTGGAAAATTTCTTGACACAATATGAAGACGAAGCATTGGAAAACTAGAGATTGCTAGCACTAGATTTAGCACTAAAGGCTACACCCGCAAGATGGTGGGGTGCACACAAAGAGACTATCATAGATTGGTACCAATGTAAGCGATTATTGTGCATAATGTTCGGCGCAGAACCGATAGGTAACAAACAACCAAAATATGGCGGACTAGGCACACGAGCAGAACACTTGGAGGCATGTAAAACGCTATGGAAAATGATGCCACCGACAGAATGGTCTCACCACTTCATTCATACTTTAGAGGACATACTAGCGAATTGGTATACAGACTAGGAAATGTGTAAAGGAACCAAGACATGGGTGACACTCCATCAGAACTTTACAGTCACCTTCTCATTCAAGCATGAGAACCCCAACATAGATGCAACCCTAAAATGGATCAAAGACATCATATTCATTGAAGAACTGGAAGTGGAAGCTATTACAGAGGTACAACAGTGAAATAAGTAGACAGTCAAGGATCTACTGTCATGCTACCACGTACAGGAGGAAGCACCGGATGAAGATGATCTACATGATATTCAAACTGAAGAAGTCAAAGGCGACAGAGTTGTGGAAGGACCGCCCTTAGAGTCATATGTCATCTCTACGCCAATCAAGATAAATAAGGTTAACATAGGGACCATCGAACAGCCCAAAATGGTCAACATTGGAGATTACTGGGACGAACAAACAATAGAAAGAATCACAGAATTGTTGCACAAATGCAATGACCTTTTTCCCATAACCTTTATAGATATGAAAGGCATAGCTGAAGAATTAGGATAAATGCAGATATTGTTATCACTAATTTTGGTAATGGTGTGTTTCCTCATGACTTTCCCTTCATTGATGAAAAGGGAGGAAGAAAAGGGGTGAAAAAACCCACTTGTGCTAAGTTTTAAGTGGGCACATTTTTTCTAAAGGGTGCTCAGATCTAGGCGACCAGAATTTGTGTGCCCAGATCTATGGCGCAGATCCCATTTTGGAACCCCCCCATTGTTCTGCATTTAACGAGGGGGGGGGGGGTCTNATTTAACGAGGGGGGGGGGGGGTCTAGAATTAGCACTAAAGGGCTCTAAGATTTGGGTGGTCAAAATTGTTGGCATGTTTTAAAGGCAGCGATGCTTGTCATTGATGGAAAGTACAATAGTGATGATGGTTTGAGTACAAGTATAATGTGCCAGGTGGGCACCAGAAGTATTTTGGGAAGACGCAGTAGAGAAAGCTCCTGAAGACTAGAAGAGATAGTGCAGAAGTGCATGCAGAGTGCAAAGTATGTGTGTTTGTCATTGATGGCAAAGATCATGAACAGTAGCACAACGATGATCGCAAGGCAAGATCATAAGATAAATTCCATTTCAGGTATCAGAAACAAATACCACATAAACCGGAGTTTCAGATACCAGGAGTTGGAGGAGTCAAGATTCAAGACTCTTCATCAAATGAGTCCCGAAGTGACGAAATGCGAAACGCCGAAAATCCCAAAACAGGCACATCGACCGGAGTTTCGTATATCGGAAGTTGGAGGAGTCAAGAGTTGAGACTCTTCATCACAGGAGTCCCGAAGTGTCGAAATGAGAAACGCCGAAAATCCCAAAATAGGCACATCGACCAGAGTTTTGGATACTGGGAGTTGGAGGAGTCAAGAGTCAAGACTCTTCATCACAGGAGTCCCGAAGTGCCGAAATGCGAAATTGTGAAAGCGTTGTATGGATAAGCACTTGGTCACCACTGGTGGTCACATCGTCGAATATATCGAAGAGACAAGCTCCATTTCGGAGGTTGGGACATGGAGAGTTGAGACGACTCATCACAGAATTCCCGAAATGCGAAATGTGAAATGCGTGTTAAGAATTGGCCCATGATCATAACCTATGGTCAGATCGATGAAGGCTCAAGGGAGGAGGTAGCACGAAGCTAATATCCATTTCCGAGATCATGACTTGGAGAGACAAGATACCTCACCACAGGAATGTCGAAATGCCGAAATGGCGAAATAAGCACGAGACCCATCATTTATGATCCAAAAGTGCAGGTTATTCAGGAATATGATCAAAGGGCTACTATTTCTCTTCACAGTTAATCGATCAGTGGCAATTCATTTGTTGATGCGTTTTTTGGAGGTTCATAGTGTAACTTCTAGAAACAACTGATTGTTTCTGCCAGAGGATTGGAAGAGACTTCAGGGTGATCGCCAGAGAAGATGAAGAGTCTCAAGGAATCTATCAGTGGAATGAAGACTGTTCAGGAGGTGATTGACAGATGGAAGAGCGTTGAAGCCTGTAACTGCAACAGAGAGGATGACCTCGACTGTGACAGAGAAGATGAAGAGTCTCAATTGCTAGACAGGCTAAGGAATCTCAGCATAACACCCAGTGATGATGGACACATGGGATTAATGGCCAGAGAAGCTGAAGAGTTTCTATGATGATCAGGCAGATCACTCGACATGAAGAGCATGCAGAAGCATTGTGCATATGGTATGAACAAGGTGTACAAAGACTATAAGAATGCATAACAAAGAAGAGATGTGGAGCCATCCAATGGTGTAGGGTTGTGGGTGCGGTGTTTTTGGCAGGGCCAGCCGCTTGATGACCTCTATTGATATGAGGTTCTTTTGGCTACCACTATCCATGATGAAGTGCAACAGGGTGCCTTTTACCCACATCTGTGAATGGAAGAGGCATTCTCCTTCTTCTAGCTTGTTTGGTTCATCAGGCTGGAGCTTGGTGGTAGAAACAGTGGCACTGGATTTCGCATCAATGATCCATCTTCCCCTTTCTGGTTCTGGCTCATAGTCTAAACATGCATATGATATAGAGGCTTTCACTTCGGCCACCAATGACTTCTTTGAGCAGTAGTAAATAGTTTTATGCCAAGGGCTCTTATGGAAGTCACACCACTTCCCAGTATCTTTCTTTGTCTTTCTAGTGTCCTTTTATTGTAACTTGGACTAGTTTTCTTGATATTGTCCATATTTTCTCTGTCCTTTGTTTTGTGGGTTGGGGTTTCCCTTTCCTCTCTTTTGTTGTGAGGGGTTCCCAGGCCCAAATTGTCATGTCTTTTGTTTGAGCTTCTGCTCGATTTTGACATCATATTGGTAGGCCACGCCCAAGGATGACATGTCCAAAAATTCCATTTCGGTCTGGATGTATCTATGCAGAGCACCGTGATACTTGAGCACTAGATGTCGCTCTAAATATTTGATACCCAGCTTGGTCGCTTGGTCTATTTCCTACCACAATGTGGTCCATTTGGTATAGAATTCATCATATATTCTGACAGGTTATTATTGTTCCTTAATAGCATCCCTGAAGGAATCCCAGGTGGACTTGATTGTAAATAGTGAGGGTTCCTATATTTCCTTTTTCTCACAGAAAGTCTCCCACCAATTTTGGACATGGGGAACGGCTTTGAGGAGAAAGTAATCTTTTCTCTATTCGAAAAGTTATGGATAGAAAAATAACCTTCTAGTAGATTCAACCACTTGTCTATAGCATCTACATCTATCTAACCTTCAAATATAGGAATATCAAAGTTTATTTGTACCTTTAAGGGGGTGGCGCCTCCGCTCGAAGAAGATGCGTCACTTGTTGGTAGTTGCCAAAGGATTTGTGCAAAACTATCCATCGTCTCATTCCTTTGTTGTGTGAGGGCTTCCTCAATTAACAATTTCAAAGGATCTCATGTCCTATCATATTTCTTTTCTCTTTCCATGAGAGGTTTCTTGGGTGTGCGATAAAATTTTTCCTCAAGAGAAACAAGCTCAAGACCCAACTCTTTGTACTTCGACCTCGTTGGGGACATGCATTAAGATGACAAGGAGAAAACCGCTCGGATACCACTGATATAGATTTTATGAGTAGAAAGAAATGACTATAAATTATTAACAGGTGCTTAACACAAAATAACAGAGATACAGTAAAATTGGTTTTCTATTCAATAAGGAAATAAGTTGAAACTGTAAAATGCAGCAGAAACAAGCGTGTTGGAATGGTGGCATCTTATCTCTAAGAAGAGATGTGACAGTTGTGCTCATTCACAAGAAGATGATTACAATGAGCCCTTGAAGGCCTTTTTAAAATAAACAGGAATGAAAAAAACACTAGACATCCAAAAACCTAACCCTAGGAGATGAAGCGCCAAAAGTCATGTGGGTCTCGTTTGGGTAAGTTAGTACATCAACTTCCTAGGGTCGTAACGTTTTCACATGATCTCCGTTTTAGGCGTATGAAATCCCATTGGAAAGGTATCGTCAAGGATATTCATTTTGGGGGCTCAATCATGCCTTTGGCTATCATTGAGAATCTCTATCCCTAGAAACCTTCATTTAGGCCCTCAAAATGGCCCTGAAAGTTAAAACTGCTAAAAATAGTAAATTGCCAAAATTGTTTGAAAACTATTTTGAGCCAGTTGGAAAAGGTGGGTGGCCACCGATATCCACCTAGATCAACTGGGCCAGATTTTTTGAAGGAAATGGAAGAGAAAATGGAAAAGTTCAAGCAGAATTTAAAGGCTTCTCAGGATAGGAAGAAAATTTATGCAAACAAGAACAAAGTTTTCAGATATTTTAAAGTGGGCGAACATGTATTTTTAAAAGTGAAAGTGAAGAGAAGTTCACTAATATTAGGAAGCTACCCAAATTTGGCAGCAATATGTTATATAACTTTTGAAATCCTGCTTAGTATAGGAAGAAATGTTATGTAGAAAAGAACAGAGTTTTTCATATATTTTAAAGTGAGCGAACATGTATTTTTAAAAGTGAAAGTGAAGAGAAGTTCGCTAAGATTATAAATGTACCTAAATTTGGCAGCAATATGTTATAGAAAATTTGAAATCCTAGAAAATATACACTACAAGGAGAACATTTTCTTGTGAAGGTTTTTATGAAATCTCCCTGAAAAATTTACCCCTTAGTTGTTTATAGTGGAGGTTGGTGGCCATAGGTTTTTGCGAAGGTTTTTTTCTTGGTGTTCCTTTAAGGTATATACACACCAATGCATTCATGAACAATAATGCATTGGTGCATCAATTTTCCAGTAGAACCACCATACTTTATAATAAAATTACATGCATCGAAACAATCACACTAGTGTCGTTGAACATTATACCCTGGTGCGACTACCTGTAGTCAAATAAAAATACCAAACCAATTTTCATTGTTATAGTGTGTAATTTCCTTCCTTATTGTTGTTGTAATTTTCTCTTACTATTGTAATATTTTAGTGTTTGTTTGATCCAGGAATTTCGTCAAACAGTTTGCATATATACCCAAATTCCATTGTAAAACCCCATTTTTGTTTGTTGTTGTGTTTATAAGTTTATTGTTGGCGTAAAAAAAATTCAAACACTTTGTTGACATACTCAAAACCCACTATTAAAACCCTCTTTTTGTTGATGTTATGTTTTAAGGGTATTCTCGGTTAATGGCTTTCTTCAAACAATTTGTTGTTATGTAATTTTTTGAACTACAATGTCCCATGTTGTTGTTGTTGTTATGTTCTTTGTTGTTTCTATTTACTATCCCCTAGTGTTGGTATATGTTTATATGGTTGGTGGCTTTTATATTTAAAGTGTTTTCAAGGTATGCAAGTAGTTTTGGAACCAAATAGTATAGCATGCAATATGTAACAACAAAGATACAAATGGACAATAAATCACAACTATTATAAAAACAAGTAATATGGAAAAGTTGCTCTTATTTATTATTAATCCAATATCCAACAATTACAACATCAATGACTCACAGTTCTAGTTGATTTATCATGGATCTCACTGAAAAAACATTTTCAATTGTTGGCACAATTTTCTAGATGAACAAAAATGAAGATTGGATCTAATATGGAAATTGAATCAGCCCTCCTTCATCAATATCTCGACCCATTTCCACAAGACACTTGGATATTGATAAGAGAAATTTCCCCCAGCTAAGATATCGGCTTCCACACATAATGAAACTTGGCCCTAGTAACCATATTTGACCTCTCCACAAAGAGAATCACTTTTCAAATAATCACACTCCCTCTACAAGGGGAAATGGAATCCCTAATAGAAAACATGGCCTCCCTACCAACATAACTCGAACTGCACAAAAGGAAATGGTCTCTAGAAATATAACTTCCCCTGCACAAGAAGAAATATGGCTCCCAAATTTTCCAATTTTCCACAAAAGGTGAATTGATTTCCCATAAGAGAAATATGTCTTATGAAAACCCCCAATTGTTGCAAATGATGAATAGATATCTTCAACAATGGAATCCAAGTGGAAAATATTAATGATCTTCCCCACCAAATGGATATGGTCGACTATTTCACCACTGAAAACAATCCAAACAAGGGTTTCACTCCAAACCCCAAAGGCTCCAAGAGATCTCCAAATTCATCTCCAATTGTAGATCAAGGGAACCCAAAAATAGGGACATTACATAGTGCATCCTGTGCTTCCAAACTCTCAAGAAAACACCAATTCTCACCTTTCTTCCTAAGATTCCATGTTTATGGTGGTTTACACCAACTTGGATAGTTGCATTGGTGGATTCCACACATTTCCAAAATTTGGAAATTACCACGAATTTTCATTTCCTCTTAATGGTGAAACCATGTCTCCTTGGTATAGAAGAGACTAGGTAAATTATTTATTAACTTCATATTTTCATTTTTATCCAATCAAAGTTGGAAATTAGCTTGAAATTTGGGATTTTTTTCAATTTTGCGCAGTGCACCTGAATGCTTCGGTTCTCCCCAATGCAATGCATACTTTGTTAAATTCATAGTGAGAATTGCCTCTAGTTCGTCTCATATATATGTACGCACTAGTGTCATTCAAGAAAGTGCACCACAATAAATTATTAAAAAACAAAGTGGTGCATCCTTCAGAATGCCTTGAAACTGGCACACAATGGACTTATACATGCACTGACACATTTCACTTCATTAATTGCACCTCTAGCTCAACACTATGTAAAATTTAATGTAGAGGTGCACCCTATTTAACCAACTGCACTAGGACATACACTAATCATAACTCGTTGGGGCATACACTAATCATAACACAATGACGCGTTAATGAACAAAATCATTTCCATGCTTGATAATAAAAATATGTACAACCAATAAATCGCACTAGTGTTGTTGAACATTATGCACCAATGTGCCTAACTGTCATCAGGTGCACTGTGTTAGGGTAAATAGAAAAATGACCAAACTAATTGTCATTGTTACAATGCATATCATGCTTCGAAACTCTCAAGAAAGCACTGGTGCTCACCTTTCTTCCTAAGACACCATGTTTCTGGTGCTCTACACCAACTTGGATAGCTCCATTGGTGGATTCCACACATTTCCAAATTTTGGAAATTACCATAAATTTTCATTTTCTCTCAACGGTGCAACCATTCCTCCTCAGTATAGAAGAGACCAGGTAAATTATTTATTACCTTCCTATTTTCATTTTCATCCAATCAAAATTATAATTTAGCCTTAAATTTTGCATTTTTTTCAACTTTTTTTTTTTGATTTTTCATAGCACGCATGAATAGTTCAACTTTCCCTGAAGTAGTGCATACTATTTTAAATTCACAGTGAGCACCACCGTTGGTGCATGTCATATATTCATGCACAAGTTTCGTTCAAGAAATCACACCTACATTGGTACATTTCACTTCATTAACTGCACTGCTATCTCAATGATATATAAAATTCAACATAGCGGTGCACCAACTTTAACTAACCACACCAGAGCGTACCCAAAACATAATACATCGGCATGTTAATGTTCAAATGAATTGTCATACTTATAATGAAAAATAAATGCATAGAATAAATCACACTAATGTCAATGAACATTACGCACCGGTAAAGTTCACATAACTAAGGACACCGCTAACATAAAAAAATTTAAAATTTAATGTAGCGATGCAACCATTTTAATCCAACGCACCGGTATTGTCTATAGAAATGCACCAAGACATATATTGCCCAATTTTTCATAATCGTGTGTCTCATTAGATGCCTCGTTCATGATTATCTATCCTTTATAATGCACTGCGGTACAAAACGTTGGTGCTCCACTATCACGGTGGTACTGGTGCATTAATAGTAACACATCGCATTGCTTCAAATGCAATAATGAAGTTTAGATTAGCGATGCCCATTAATCCAACAAACACATCAATGTCGTAAAGACAACAACACTGAGGTGAATTTTGAATAACCAATTAGATTGGTGCAAATTAATAGGCACACCACTACAATCTGTGGTGGTACGTAAATAAATGCAGTGTAATGGTGCGTAAATGTTAAACATACGCATTGTGACAAGTTTTGAAAAACAAATAGTGTGGTTCATCTTATGTAAGGTATGTTAGTGATGTGTTAGTAATACAACCCATCTAAAGATAACATGTTGATTCTCTAATAGATATGATGCATCGGTGTTTTCGGTTTAACAAAGGGAACCATAGATTTGAGAGCTATAAATTGTAGCGTTATGATGTGTATTTGTTAATGAAATGAACTGTTGTTAAAAGAAATGAATTGGTGTGATTAAAAGAACTAATTTAGTGTATATCATCCTATGGGATGCATCGCTTACCGATGTTGTTTTTTTGTTATAATGCACCATCCTTGGGGCATATGTTCAATTGGCAACACACCGGTTGCTTTTAAAGATTTTATTGCAAAAAAAGATGAATTTTGATTTTTTTAAATACATGTCATTTATATATATATTTGTTTTATAATGTCAATTTATTTTATTTGTATATATGTGTCTAAAAAAATTTGTATGTGAACCATAGATGACGACGACGAGAGAAGGAGGATGAAGAGCAGCAGAAGTTCGAGATGTGCACATTTGTGTGTGAGTGGGAAGCTAGGGAGAGGGATAGGGAGTTTTTGCCTTGCCCCATTTCACAGTATACATAAGACCTTTTAATGGACATTGGCCTCGTGAAGTTTTATCATGAGGGAACATCCCTTAGGGGGGACTCTTCATTGTTACAAGAGTTGATCCACCGGTAGGATCATGCAAGACAAGGGTTCAGGGTCAGTCTCGATCTGTGGTAGCATCCCATGGAGGAGGATGTCTATTTCATCATTGGGTAGTCTAGGAGGGGGGTGTAATTTCCTTGTACCTGATGTTGTAGGAGAGACCCAGTTGGCATATGTGCAGAGATATGTTAGTCTGCATATTCTCTCAACTTCAAAGTTCCACATTCATGGTGGTCAACTAAAGATAGGTTCATTTCAGAGATAGGATGTTAGGTTCTTATTTCATATTCTCTCATCATTGTCATAGTATATATTTGATAGGAATCACATTAGTTTCTATATGTTGTATTATGTATATAGTTTATTGCAAGAGCCTCTATTGATTAGGTGGGAAGATGTTTTTTTGAAAAAGTTATTTCATGCATTAGATCATTGTTGCGTTGTTTTTTCTGGGATGAGATTCTTCCCATTCAAATTTGATTTCTATACACTATGTTTTGAGAGGGTTCATGCCATTTAGTCAGAGGTATCCCATTGTCTTGATAGGCCTATGTTTGATGCGCATATGCGCATGTGGGAGAATTTGATTCCAAAGAGGGGCTAGTCTGAATTTCCCATTACTCTGGTGGAAAGGAGGTATTTGATTTATTGTCTAGCAAGGACGATCATGTCCTTGATATTGTAGAGTACCCATATGCGGGGATATATTGGAGAGAATGTCTAAACATCTGATTTCCAACAAAGGAGCTAGTATATGAGAGAGGTATTATTATCATTATGTTTTGTTTTTTTTGTAAATAAAAAGTGGTATTACCTCATTAAACATTTTTCACTGTACAAAACTGATTAGTTTCATAGGCTTGCCAAATGTTCCACAAAACTAGTGGAAACCGAAAGAGGTGGCTTCCTTTTGTTCTTGTATCCAAAAGTAGAAGCCACCACTTGCTCTGCAAAATGGTCTGAAACTAGAGCAAGTGGCAGTGGAGAGTTATGGCAGTTCTATATATACATGCATCAAAAATTGATCATACAAACTGAGCAGAAAAATTAAGCATGAAGATAAGAAAAAAAACCCATTTCCTTGCAGATGGAGTGCAGAGGGATGAGAA
The DNA here is from genome assembly GCA_010110895.2 of Picea sitchensis. Classification (NCBI taxonomy): domain Eukaryota; kingdom Viridiplantae; phylum Streptophyta; class Pinopsida; order Pinales; family Pinaceae; genus Picea; species Picea sitchensis. The sequence goes on along the minus strand of SNQJ01S0005294.1, from coordinate 71,495 downwards.
AATTTAGACATTAGAAGGAATATTAGAATAGTGTAACCTACCATCCAAAGAGCCATCGTGAGGAGTACCGCCATGAGGAGTTAAGGAAAAAGGTTGCACACAAGTTGCGCATCTCTTCTTAACTGCCATGCTCGAGAAGGTTTCGAACAACATGTTAATTATGCTACTGAGGAGGGTGTGTCGGTGGATCTACTCCATCATGTATCTCCTCATCTCGAAGATGAGCTCCAAGTTATCTGGAGCATCAAATTTGGGTCAACTCGAGTCTCATCCCGTGTCTAAAGTGGGAAAAGGAGGCTCACCTGAGTGGTCCATCCGGGGGATTTCCTCTTGGACAATGCAAGTATCCCCCTCCATTGTTTCCCCTGTATCGATTGTTGTAAGGTTGGTGTTGGGTCTATTTTGGGGGTCTGAAACCATGTAGAGGAGGGAGTTTGGTGGAACCAGAATTGGTTCCTCTAGGATTTCCTCCTCCACATAGGCCATTGGAGGTGTCTTCGACTCCTTGGTTCTCTGAATCAAAGCTATCAAGGAAGCTCTCACCAATTCATGAAGGTGTCTTTGAATTGAAACCTAACATTACCGAGAGGTTCCCCTCTTAGGTTTCCCATGCTCATGAGGCATGAAAGAACTAGGAGGCTAGAGAAAACTAATAATGAGGGCGCACAAAGTCAGATGGCTAAGTGAAGTGGAGCTCCAATGTAGAAAAGCAATGGAATGAATCATGCCATCACCAACTTGGAGAATTATCTGAGAAGTTAGTATGATTGTGCAGCCTCCTCCTGTATCTGTCGTCATCCCCTTGCCATGGAACATTGAGGGCACCATTAAACCTATGGGATGGAGTTGTCCCTCCATCCCCTGAGTGCATTTAAGTCCGTCCTCCATCCAAGAATGAGGCTCGAGGTGGAATTCAACCATATTAATAGCTCGGATTGCATGGATTCTACATGGCATCCCCTCGACTACATTGCACCCCATCCGCGAAATATTATCATTATGTTTTGATCAATCTATTTGCATAACTTTATGTCTTATTTAATGCACATGAAATTTATTGTAACATTTTTCTTCTATTATCTTATTATTATTATATATGTTTTTACATATATTGTCACATATGTTGGGGATGTGCCTCCCCAACATGAGTATGAGGTGATGGAGGAGGCAGAGGACCAACCTCAAGTAGCACAAAGACCCCACATGTCATACAGGTCGGATATGAGAGACAGGTTAGAGGTGGTGGATGAGTTATCTTGTGTCATGACTAGTCATAGAGTGGTACCTTCACCCCCTAAAGACACATTACAGGTAGAAAATATTTATACTACATGGAGGAGTTTGCCTCGTGACATGGTGATATTGATGCATCATATTGTTGGTTCCTTTAAACTCATCGATACATTGAGGGGTGGTGTTCAAAATCCCACTACATCTAGCTCATTAGTAGAGTCATCCACATCATTTACTCCACCACATGATCCTCTTCTTCATCTTCCTCATATTTCCCCTCCACGTGTGTCTAAACTTATATCCACATCTAGTCCTCCTCCTCCTCCTCCTCCACATGCATCACCATATTCTACTAATCCTCTCCTCCTCCTTCGCTTGTGTCACCATCCACTAATCATTGTCTTTCTCCTATTCCATGTGTGTCATCATCCATAGACCCCCCTCCTCCTCCTCTTCTATAATGATCCCAAGCCAAATTATTTCTTGGAATCACTAACTACTATTAATTTATTGAGTTATTAAGTGCATACAAGATTCATCAACACATGGAGATCACAATATATTCAATATGTAGAAGCACAAGCAAAGATCTGACCTTTTTATTATGAGCAATCTAAATACAATAGATGATCGATCTGGCATAAACCTCAGATGGTCGTACAAGCAATATATGAGCTGCTACAAAATGCTCCAGCTAATACAAAATAATGCCTCCAAAGGCTGACTAATAAATGAATATCAATACAAGTAGATCTGAATGCCAAACTCTCTAGCTGAATAATGCCACGCTCCAATAGAAGGTTGAAACCCTCAATAACTCGTCCCTACTGCCAAAAGTGTCCAATCACCCTAAGAAATATGCCAATTGATAGATCGGGTGATGGTAAGAATAACCCAGGTGCCTGAATCTCCAAGATCCCTCTC
>SNQJ01S0005294.1:34320-69328 GCA_010110895.2 Picea sitchensis | reverse complement strand
CCTTCTAGAAGCGGAAGCTTCTATTAGGTCTTCTTACATCCGCCTAATTCTCTTTTATTGAAAGGTCTTATTAATATTGACCTTTATTACATCCGAATACATTAATCTACCCATGTGCAGGTTAGGACCTTAACATCTTGGAAAGCTTCTCTTAATGTTTTTCGAGCTCAGAAACAAAATTCTAAAGAATCACAAGTAATCACTTACCCTCTTAAGGTCCGATAGACCAATTAGGTCTTAGTGGACGTTAATCATCATCATCATCAATATGTTGATTAAATGTGTTTAGAAACAAAAATACTTAAATATGATGAGTGAAATGATTGTGATTTGAATATTTATGTCTTTTAATAATAACATTACAACATAAGTGTTCACTACTAATAATGATGATGATGATGTAATAATAATGTTGTTTTTTTAATTTTTATTATTCAAATATTACAAGACAAAGTTATAATATAATTGTTTATTAAAATCACAATTATTATAATTTATTAATATTTAATTTTTCCAAAGATTTTATTATTTTATATTATCCAACTATTATAATATATGAAATTTATTCAATTAAATTTAAAGTAATAAATATAGAGAATAATAACATGTTTTGATATATACACTTTCAATTAAATGGTTTCACCATTTTTTTACTCTAATATAGACTTTATGAATCTTTTCTTAAAAAATAATATCACCCAACATTTTATAATTAGTATTTTAAGAATTAGTAAAATTCAAAAAGGTTTATATACTTTTAGATAAGTATGGATCAATAAAATTTCCATTAATTCTGACTAGGCTCTAGAAAAAGACTCTTAAAATTTCCAAGTTCTTCATGTATTGACACTTATTTCAAGGAGAATGGAAAAAGAAGGATTAATATAAGTTTATATGATTATAAAACTAAAGGATGGAGTGGTATATGTGAAGGCCATGATAGGTGCACTAGTTAAGGTGGGGAATGCCATCAAAGTTGGTAATGCCAACACCACAAGTACTGTAGATGTTGCACGGAGTTATTTTGTTGGAATTGTCCTTAAAAGTTCAATCAAAGTAGGTATATATTTTTTTAAATTTTGATTTTCTCAAACAACAAAAAATTTGAGGTTTGAATATTTTTTAATATCTTCATTTTTTGTTAAATAAAATATAATTTAAAATGAATCTTTACTATTGTATGCCACCAACTTTGTAATATCTCAATTAATGCTTAGTAATTCAAAGGTTAACATAAACATATTTTAATACAATACAACATAAATTTGTTATAATAAACAATAAATATGACAAAGAAAATATACCAAAACAATAACTTATGGTTGTGTGTCTATTTAATGTATTTTCAATATGGTGGTTGTAAATAGTTGTTAAATTTTCATATCTAGCATAATTATAAAATGAAGAAAAAAAAACACAATTTTCCATTACAGATACTCATAATAAAATGACACATCCACAATATAAATGTTCAAACAAATCATTTACAAATTAGTCTTCATTGTCATCACCATGATTATCTTCCTCTCTTGGCATTGTAACATTGTTGTTCTCAAAAAGATGTTTATATCTTGGATCATGTCTTAGTACGAACAACCAATCCCCATCCAACACATTTGGGTAAAAAAACACTTGGTTTCAATGTTTTGGGAAAACATAAGGCTCCTTTCCTTCAACCCACATTTTTTTAGAGTTAATACATATTATCCCACTATCACGATCTTCCTTTACAATTCTCTAGTCAAAGGTATCCAACCACTTAATGCAACAAAAAATAACACATTGAAACGATGAGTTGTCAACTTGCATAATCTCTTGTATCTTTCCAATGTAACCTAACTTCCTCTCTATTAGGTTTTCATCACGGTGGCTATCACGACCATATTAGTCAAACTAGACCTCCATTCCACAATATTGTGTGATGTGGCCTTCATCATCATACTCAGTGAAAAAATGATGTTCGTATTCCTACATAGATGGGAATAAATGCACCTATAAAAATGCAAACAAATGACGATGTCATATGTCTAATAACCAAAGCATTAATAAAAGCATAATATGTGCTACAATTCAAACATGCAATATTATAAATAGAACATGGTACTCAGAGAGATTATTACATATTTTTGCACCTAATCGCTATGTTTAGTGCATCCAAATCTTCTCCACATGGGTTACGATCGGACACCTCATATTTCTCTTGTATCTGGTCATCCACCCAAATGTTGGGACATATTTTTGGCATATTTTCTTTTAAACAATTAGGATCAGGAATGCTTCTACCATTCAACCATTTGAATTATTTCTTGTCACTGCCCCATTTCCTTCTTTTCTCTTCATAGAAAATGAACCATGGTTGTGTTGCCTTCGCGTTGTAGAGAAGGAATTTATTGATGGCATCCATTTCAAAATTCCCTAATGTATAAAACAAAATAAAATTAATAGCATGAGATCAAATATATATTATCAACTTAAAGAATAAATTTATTGATGGCATCAAAATTTCTAAATTTGTTGATGTATAAAATAATTCAAAACAAATAGCATGAGATGAAATATATATTATCAACTTCAATGTAAACAATTTGTATGTACTAAATTGACAAAATATAATTGAATTTCTCTTTATCAAATAGCTTTTTTCGTTCATTTGGAGTAGCTCCCCTTCATTTTTTTCCCCATATTAATGGTCATCCCAAATTATTTTCCCTTCTGTGTCATCAATTTACTTGATGTACTCACTAGCATAATAGAACAACTCGTATAATATATACCCATCTTCCATAGAGCCCTCTGATTTTACCCTTTGTCAAACAAACACCTTCAATTTTTCCATGTACCTCTCTAAGAAGAACATCCAATGACATGAGAGAACCCTAGCTAATTCAATATCATCAGGTAGGTGAATTAGAAGATGGACTTGCAAGTCCATAAAACTCATGGGTGATTCCTTCTCAAACATACAAACAATCTCATATATCTCTCGATGCCACCATGGAATGTTAGCCATATGAATATCCCTTGATGTGATCCAATGTACAAATGCAGATAATTTTTATATGCAACTTCGTAGATCATGGGGGAAGTCATGGTTCACACAAGCACGCGCAAGAAAAGGATAATGAAACTACAAAATAGACACACACATAATTAATTTCCATAAAATTGTGATTGCATAGCATATTTTTACCGATGTCAGTATATAAGAAGAATCGTGTATTCAACATACATACCCTTAGAAGGTTCATATGGGCATTTGATTTCAACCCCACCAAATTCTCGTCTATAGTGAAGCAATGTCGTAGAGTTGACCCATATAAAAAATATTCTTTCACACCTAATATAACATCCTCCACCATATAAAGATCATCTTTCTTCAAAATCAAAGGGACATCAACTTCTTTAAAATACCAAGAGGGACCAGCCTCTCCTCTAGTTTCGTTTCTTGGCCAATGTCTCTTTTTAGTATTTGAAGCAATGAAATTTCTCCTAACAACTAATGTTTCGGTTTTATTCCATGATATGTGACTCCATAGAGAAGATGAAACATTTTTTAATATATGCATGGGATCTAGTAAGTGGCCAATCTTAATATGCTCCCAATTTGAAATCTCATAGAATACATTTTTTTTTTCATCCCAATGGGAATTTTCACAACATAAGTGTCAAAAAATTCAGGATCATCGAACATATGTTCCCCATTTGAATAAAATACTTAATCCATTTATTTCCCCTTATCTATGTCATATTCCCTATTCCAATTTGTCGATGGCATTATTTCAGGTGCATGGGTTCTCTATGATTTACCATTGAAAGAAGATGCATCTCTTCTATAAGGGTGGTCTTCTGGGAGGAATACCATTGAAAAATTGTGCACTAGCTTTCATAGGTCATTGGACCACCTAGCCTTTATATAAGGTCCACAATATTTACATCCATGGTACCCTTTTATTACAAGACCTGCGATGTTATCTTATACATAGCATGTTAGTGTAAAAATATAGTTGCAGAAAATGAAGTATGCCAAATAATATTATAGATCTAAACAAATCAATGAACATTCTTATCGTAGAAAACTCCTAGTCCCAGATAATTTGCATGGTGTATGCACATATTTCATACAACATAAAAGACCTCTCCATTGGGATGGGCCTTGATACATCATATACATGTATCCCTTCCCATAATTTCTTAAATTCACCGCTCAATGGTTGGAGGTAGACATCCATTCTTTTTTCTTGTCTTCTGCCTGAGACTATAAGAGCCAGCATAAGATGTTCATTCTTCACGAACAATTATGGGGGATATTTTTATTGATCAATACCATTGGTGAAACATAATAGTTGGTGTTTTGGATGGAATATGGGTTAACTCCATGCATATCTTTGTTCAATCAAATGCTTTGTACTTTATCCTTGAATTTATCGGGCCATGTATCCTCTATATGTTTCATGGATATTGAATTTGTTGGGATTCGCATAACTCCTAGCTTAGTGTTGGATTATTGAGAGGGGGGGTGAATCAATAATAAATAAATCTAATCCTTTTTAACCACAAAATTCAAGTGTTATATCAATGTAGCATTATCATTCAATAGTTGCAGAGTAAATAAACAATGAAAAAATGAGTAATCATACACATACGCAATACACTGATGTTTTTACGTGGAAACGCAAAGCAGGAGAAAACCAAAAAATTATTTTTCTTATATGTATTTAATAATTACATTCATTGGAAGCACCAACTTCCTTTGTTTTCCAGCTGCAACTGGAAGGAGGCTCCAACCCCCTAGTTTCTCAGGCTACAACCTGAGGGAAGCTCCAACTCCCCAATTCTCTAGCTACAACCAGAAGGAGGCTACAACCCCCTATGTTCTTTGGCTACAACCGAAAGGTGGCTACAACCACCTGTCCTTACCCCATCCAACTGCCCTGAAATATAAGTAGAATGATGGAACCATTGTCACATTATCACTATGAGATATACTTTTTTAAACCTGTACCAAACAACCTACACCAAACAACCTGTAATCAACCTGTACCACAAAAAAATGCATCAACCATGCACCAAAATATACCCCAACATATACCCTCAACGAGTGCATCAACCATGCACCAACATGTACCTCAACCTATACCATCAAGGAGTGCATCAACCATGCACCGGATATGTACCAATCATGCATCAAATACACATAAACTATGATTCGTAAATATGTACCAACATCATCAACTATACACCTCATGTATGTGCTAACTCATCATCTCCTTATCTCAACCATGTACCCAACATGTACCTCAACCAAAATACCTCATCAATTTCATCATCCAAATATAATTTGTAACTCTGTAATAGACCTGGTGTATATGATCACATACCTGCAAACCTTCCTTAACTTTAACAACAAGAGACTAACATTTTCATCAAACTTTACTTTAGTCTCACATGACTAATTTTGGATTAGTCAACAACCCTAACNCCAACTTCCTTTGTTTTCCAGCTGCAACTGGAAGGAGGCTCCAACCCCCTAGTTTCTCAGGCTACAACCTGAGGGAAGCTCCAACTCCCCAATTCTCTAGCTACAACCAGAAGGAGGCTACAACCCCCTATGTTCTTTGGCTACAACCGAAAGGTGGCTACAACCACCTGTCCTTACCCCATCCAACTGCCCTGAAATATAAGTAGAATGATGGAACCATTGTCACATTATCACTATGAGATATACTTTTTTAAACCTGTACCAAACAACCTACACCAAACAACCTGTAATCAACCTGTACCACAAAAAAATGCATCAACCATGCACCAAAATATACCCCAACATATACCCTCAACGAGTGCATCAACCATGCACCAACATGTACCTCAACCTATACCATCAAGGAGTGCATCAACCATGCACCGGATATGTACCAATCATGCATCAAATACACATAAACTATGATTCGTAAATATGTACCAACATCATCAACTATACACCTCATGTATGTGCTAACTCATCATCTCCTTATCTCAACCATGTACCCAACATGTACCTCAACCAAAATACCTCATCAATTTCATCATCCAAATATAATTTGTAACTCTGTAATAGACCTGGTGTATATGATCACATACCTGCAAACCTTCCTTAACTTTAACAACAAGAGACTAACATTTTCATCAAACTTTACTTTAGTCTCACATGACTAATTTTGGATTAGTCAACAACCCTAACTTGAAATAAACATAACTATGTACCTGTAATGAATGAATATTTGAAAATAGTACACAATGTTCTTCGGTGACTTTTATGCAATTCCTCTAGGTTTCACTACTTGGAACCTCTCAGAAAAGAAGTTATAGAAACAATGGCATACCTTGTTGAATTATGGCTTATTGTAGAGATCAAACTTGTAGAGAATGCCTCGCAAAGAATATTTTTTGTATGGATCTGAAAATGGTACACAAAATACTAAAGACTATACTCTAACCAATACATTTGATCTTACTGAATTTGGATCTATTATGAAGAAGTTATGACATTTGTACCCGAAACACTTGTTTTAGACTAGTTTTGGGACTAGCCACAAACCATATTTTCCACGGAGTGTAACTCCAAAAATACAAAGACCCACAAGATGAAATTTTTATCACAGCTAATTGGATATGTTTTTTCAATGGCCTATATATTTTTTAGTCTAAATCATTCTAGAAAAAAAATTATTGTGAAATGGTGAGATGACCTGTAAATAACATACCTTAGAAAGAATCATCAAAATAATTTATCCTCCCTTGAATTTCAGCCTTCTTTACTTCAACTTCCCTCTAAAATTTTCCTTAGATATCCTTTGGATACCTCATTCACTTTTAGATATTCAATATGCTCAAGTTTGATTAAAATGAGAGACCCTTTCCGCTTATTTATACTTTTATGTAGCTTCCTGAAGGGGTTACCTTTAAACCACTTTTCTTATTTTAGGGCTAACCCACTTCTAACCACTTGTCCACTTAGTAATTTCTCCATTAAATTTATTATTTAAATAATTTATTTTATATCCACTTTGACTTATAGTACACTCATCACTTCACTTTATTATTTAAATAATTTCTTCTTTGCAATCACTTTGACTACTTTGACCTTTTGTGGCTTCTAGATGACTCATGAGGGTTCTCCAACTTCACATGGCCATAACTATCTAACCGTGAGGAGTTATGCGACGTTCCACATACCACCAGAAATGAAATGACGTGTACTATCCATCTAGAATAGTCTTACCTTCGAATTTATTAAAACACATACCATTATACATCAAACAAACTTGGGTCCATTACCCAAACCTTTGTGCTATCGGAATTCGCTACTGGACTTTCTTCAAGAGTTGACATCAATGACAACCAACCCAAATAATCAACAATATCCCCTTTTGGAATTGATGGAAACACTCTAATGTAATATTGAATTCATGTCACTCATGCTCCCCATGTGACCATCTCTCCCCCTAGAACTATGCCTTTGTTCTTTTTTTCCAAGCATTTTCCTTTGCATCTGATAAATCTCTCCCCCTTTGTCATCAATGGAAAAGGTATCTTTCCATCTGGGGCTTCTCACCCTGACTAAAATTTCCTGAAACTTATCTCCCAACCTGAACTGTCCTCTTTATGGTTCTTCATCGTGTAAATCTAATACATATAAGATAAGCATTCAAAAGAATTCATTTTGGAGTAGAAATTACTCTGAGTCTCTGGCGAAGATATTCAAAGGATTCTCTTGGAAGTGGTTTTGTAAAGATGTATGCCACTTGTTTTTTTGTTCCCACATATTTAAATATGATGTTCTTCTCTACAATTTTTGGCCATTGGTTATGGAAGGAAGCAAAGATCAAGGAAGAAAAGGCTAAATGCGAACTGCGCGGAAGACACAGTGATTGTTACTAGGTTGAAGTGAGCAAAAGAGAAGAAAATATGGAGTGAAGCCTGAGAAATAAATTTGTTGGACGAGGAGATCGAGGATGACAGATCAACAAGGAAGAAGGATCGTGGACAAATTAGCAAGTGGAAAAAGCCACGGTTAGATTCTTTGGAGCATCGTGCGAGAAGGAAGAAAAGACAAGCTGGCGAACCTATTCAAGAACTTCATCTTGCAAACCTATTCAAGAAGAAATACCGATATGAGGGTTTCTATAGTGGAGAAGAAGCATATATGATCGACGAAGAGCATTTAGAACCTACTAGGGAAGAGGAAGAGGAAGTTGAAGAACTTCATCGGGATGATCCAGAAACTTCAAGAATTGTGCAGACTATTGAAGTAAGTTCTATCATCCCTCCTATTGATTCAGTAGTATTAAGCAATCAGAGTAATCCAAGCCACCAAAGTGTCCAGATCACCGTCACTAGTAGTCCAACACATACTCAGTTAGGGGCCCTAGGAAGATCTATGGTCGATGAGATGAGACTCCCTATCTTTAGGGGATATGGATTTGAAGATCCTGACCAGCACTGGTTCCTATGTGAAGCCGTATGGAATATTAAGAATGTCATCGATGAAGTAGTTAAAAGAACCCAATTTAGTACTACCCTAAGAGATCGCACACTAAACTGGTACATAAAGCTTTGTCCAAGGACTTTTGCAGCCTAAGCCACTGAATGAGATCAAGAATGTGTTGATTGAATAATTTAAGAAACCTAAGTCGGATTCCCAATGTATTATAGAGTTGAAGGAGATCAAGCAGAAGGTAGTCGAGCCAGTTTGGGAGTTCGATCAGAGATTCAAGACCCTAATAGGTCAATTGACTTTTCATAGTCCAGATGAGAATAACAAGGAATGGTTCATTGCTTCCCTCTTACCACACATCAGATTCCATCTAATGCAACAGAAGATTTCTTTGCAGGCTGAGGCATTGGAGATTTCCATGAATTTAGAATCAACCTCTATGGGAGAATCCAGCTCAAGTATGAGTTAGATCCTAAGTCAACTGACTAGTTTGTCTCTGCAGGTCAAATATATGAAGAAAGACTAGGGAAAACAAAAAAGAAAAGACATCTGGTGTGTCAAATGCATATCAGAGGGCCATGACAAGGAGCACTACCCTCTATTCCATGAATACTAGACCTTTGGATCCTATAGCCCTTTGAAGAAAGTCACCTTAACCGGGTACGAGGTATGCATAAATAGGCATCGCCCTGGTGAGTGCTATTACATGAAAAATTATGTTCAAACACTCACAAATTTGCATTTCATGTTCTGTAAGTCTGTGGGAAATGATGATAGGGATTGTAGGTCTTATGCTCTCATGCATGAAATTTCAAGAGACATATAAAAGATTCAAGGTGAATTACAACAAGAAGGAAACTCTACGCAGTACAACTCCCCTAGGAGAGGAAACTTCAATCCTCGCAATGGATTCATAGGAAGAGGACAAGGAGGGGGTATGGGTTGAGGCCAAGGACAGATCATCTATTATAAATGCACACAGTCAGGACACTTGACAAGGGACTATCATAACCCTTTCACTACTTCCAGCTACTACAACTCCTTCGAGCATGTTATTGAAGAATGTCTAGCACTGTTGGCAAAACTTCAAGAGAAACAAGGACCTCAACAGAACCCATAGATACAGTTGATCAAAGATGAACCTTGTGGAGAAGGCCCTAGAGTCGATGTTATTATTAGAGGAGGCATTTTTATAGGATATTACAGAATGGCCCAAGGGAAGACTACAAAAGATTCAGGAATTAGGAAAGCTGCAGAGAACACCCAAACCTTTGATGCAAAGAAAGAAAGACAAATATTTGAGGAAGAAAGGAAAGAGTTCAAAGGAGACCAAGGTTCTTCATCAAAGACAAGACCATAAGTAAGAGAGTATGGAATTCCCCAGGAATTTGATCAGTCTACTTCACCAAGAGAAGGAAAAGAGGTAAGCAAGCTCATGGAATTTCTATATACGTGTGTTAAGTTGATTCAGGATAAGAGCGTTGTCCAAGAACTACAAAATTTAATCAGACAATATGAGATAGGAAATATAGACCCCTTATTGAATAGGGAAGTACACCAAATCGGTAAGAAGAGAAGGACCAATAAGGAATTACATTTGAATTCTCAAATAGGTGAATATGATATAGACTATGTGGTACTCGACTTAGGGTCAGAGGTCAATGTCATGACGAAGAAAACTTGGGCACTAATTGGAAAACCTAGGTTGATCTATTCCCCTAGTAGGCTCAGAATGGCTAATCAGCAGGCTATAAGCCCATTTGGCAGACTGGAACATGTCCCTATGGACATAGATGGAGTAATACCATTTGCATATTTTGAGGTAATTGAGATAGTTGATGACAACTACCCTTACCCTGCGTTGTTAGGAATTGATTGGGCCTTCGATAATTTCACTGAGGTTGATTTAAACAAGAGATGTATGACTTTTGAAAAAGATGGCCTTAGGGTCATTGCACCCTTAGATCCAGATGAAGTTCAGCGATACACAAAGCCCATTAGAGAAGAAGATCGTGCATATGAACTGGAAATATATATACAAATTAACAGCCAGACAACAGGATTACATTAATCCTACGGTCGATGGAAACTTAAGCTGGTGAAGTGATAGTGTGTGCTCATCAGACTCAGAAGAAGCACTGGAGAATTGGCAGAATAAAATGTATGAAGTATCTACAAGAAGATATGCTAGTCTAACCAGAGAAGTTCATTAGATTGGCACAACAGTAAGTAACTTACCCACCTTTGATGGTCTAAATCCTTTAGAAACCTTCTTGTTAGATTTCGAAGAGAGTGTACCAATGCAACAAAGACTATTGGTGATGGATGAGGCCTTAAGAGAAACCCTGACAAGATGGTGGGGGGCACACAAAAGTAACATTACAGATTGGGTACAGTGTCGTACCTTGATGACAACGCGGTTCTTAGCACAAGTAGAAGGTTGTGAAGTTCGATACATAGGTCGAAGCTGCCCAAAGGACCATGTGTGAAGCTATGAGGAAGCCTAGAGAAATGTTCCTCAAGAACAATGGGTACACAAATTCATCAACACATTGGACATGACACCTATCAACTGGTACCTTCAAGCAAAGTTGTGCCTCATCACTACAGATTGGAAATCTATGACTTAGAATTTTGTACCCACCTTTTTATTTGAAATTCAATATCCTTCAGTAGATCAAGCACTATAGATTGTCAGACATAAAGTATTTGAGGAGACTTATAGCCTCCCTTTAGAGAAATACGAGGAAGAATGGACTATGCCTCTACAAAAACTGCAAGGTTGTTACAACATCAATGCTGATGCAGACGATGATCCAAAAAAGGTGAATATTACAGAAACAGAAGGCCAAAGAGATGTGGAAGGACCAGGAGTTGAGTTACCATTCATTGGGCACCCAATAAAGATTAAGAAGGTCAATATTGGAACAGAACAGACAACGAACCTTGCAAATGTTGGAGATTATTGGGATGTTTCCACTATTGACAAGATTATAGAATTACTGCATGAATATCAGGACTTGTTTCCAACCAAGTTCACTGATATGAAGGGAACTAAAGGGCCTATGGGAGAGATGAGAATCCCTTTGAAGATAGATTCTAGACCAGTCAAACAAAGACCCTATAGATTGAACCCTAAGTACAAAGAGAAAGTGAAAATTGAGCTCGACATAATGCTAGAAGCAGGGATTATAGAACCTGTGGAAGAGTCAGAGTGGATTAGCCCTATGGTGGTACAAGACAAGAATACAAGAGATATCAGGATCTACGTAGATCTCAGAAATTTGAATGATGCTTGTTTTCACGATCCCTTCCCTACACCATTCATTGATGAAGTGTTAGATAATGTCGGAGGCCAAGAAATATATTCTTTTACAGATGGAGTTTCAAGATACCATCAGATCCGGATTGCCAAGGAAGATTGCCATAAGACCACATTTGTGATAGAATGGGGATCTTATCAGTACATTGTGATGCCATTTGGATTGAAGAATGCCCCAACCATCTTTTCCAGGGTGTTGGTCGAAGTATTCAAGGAGTTTTTGCATAAATTTCTAGAAGCATACTTCGATGATTGGAATGTTTTTAGTTTATTAAAGAATCATATTGAATGTCTAAGGCTAATATTGGAAAAATGAAGGCAGTGCCAAATTTATTTGAATATGAAGAAGTGCATCTTCTTCTCACCATTTGGAGTGCTATTAGGTCATATTGTATGCAAGAAGGGATTGTTGGTCGATCTGTCTAAAATTTCCATTATAGTTGATCTGCCACCTCCTACTTCAGTCAAACAGCTGCACATTGTGCTGGGACACACGGAATATTACAGAAAGTTCCTAAAAGGATATGCTCGAATCAAAGCACCTATGGAGAAAATGTTGATGAAATATTGTCAGTTTATTTGGACAGCAGAATGCCAACAGAGCTTCGATACACTTAAACAGAAAATGGTTACTATGCCTATTATGGTGTTTCCAGATTGGAGAAAGGAGTTTCATGTGCATGTCGATGCATCTTCTATTTCCTTAGGAGCATTGTTAACACAACCTGGTGAAAGAGAGATTGATCATCCATTATCTTTTTCTAGCAGGAAGCTATCAACTATAGAGGTCAAATACACCACCACTGAGAAAGAAGGGTTAGCCATTGTGTACGCATTGTAGAAGTTTCCTAATCAATCTAAAATGTTTACTGATCACTCCATGTTGAAATACCTAGTCAACAAGCCAATGTTGGGGGGAAGAATATGAAGATGGCTTCTGCTATTTCAAGAATATGACTTTGAGATCATAGTCAAGTCAGGAAGAATGAACAAAGGTCTTGATCACTTGTCAAGGTTGGAACATGGAGAATATCCCACTAGTTTCGAGGAAACACTATTGGATGCACAACTACTACCCATTAGAAATATTGATGACCACTTCATAGAAATAGTCCAATTCCTGTCAACAGAAATGGCACCTACTGAATATACAATTCCTCAAAGCAAACAACTAGTAGTGCGTGCTACAGACTTTTCACTTATAGTTGGACAGCTATACAAGATGGGACCTGATGATATATTAAGAAGATGTGTTATGGAGGCAGAACGACCATTGAACCTCGTAGAATCTCATGAAGGCATCACAAGAGGACATTACGCAGGGAAAGAAACTATGCAGAAGGTTCTGAGAGCTGGCATTCGGTGACCTACCTTACACAGAGATGATAAAAACTATTCTAGAGCCTACAATGTATGCCAAAGAGATGGAAAACCTTCCCGAAGGGATAAAATTCCATTAACACCATAGTTGACCCTACAAACATTTGAGAAATGGACCATTGATTTCGTGGGACATATAAACCCACCAGGAAAGCGCACAGGAGCAAGGTACATCATCACTGCAAAATAATACTTGACCAGATGGGCTGAAGCAAGAGCAATTAAGGCCTGTAGTGCAACCACAATTGTGTGCTTCATATTTGATGACATCATAACCAGGTTTGGATGCCCAAAGATCCTTATGAGTGATCAAGGCACACATTTCATAAATAAAATTGTTGAAGCCTTGACTGAGGCATTTGCAGTCCGCCATCAAAAGAGCACACCTTACCATCCACAAGAAAATGGGACAGTGGAAGCATTCAACAAGATCTTGGAAACAATACTAACCAATATTTGCAGTGTGAACAGGGATGACTAGGATTTAAGATTACTAGCAGTACTTTGGGCCTATAGAACCACTTGCAAGAAGTTAACAATACAAACCCCCTTCAAGCTAGTTTATGGTCTCGAAGTTGTTGTTCCAATGGAATAATTGGTGCCAAGCTTAAGAATTGTTTCCTTTACAAATATGTATGACACTATCGTTGTTCAAGAGAGGCTTGCACAATTGGTCGAATTGGAAGAAGACAGATTTGTTGTAAGATTCCATCAACAAGTATAGAAGGAAAGAGAGAAAGCCTACCATGATAGGAACATCAAGAAGAAGGCATTTAAACAAGTTTATTTGGTACTGGTATATGACAGTAAGTTCATGAAGCATCCTGGGAAGTTCAAAATGCATTGGCTCAGACCATATGAGGTCCCTCATGTTACAGAAGGAGGATTTGCGCAGTTGAAGACCTTGAAGGGAGAATGGAAGGAAGGATTAGTGAATGGGAGCTGGCTGAAGTTGTACTATCACAACCAATTGCCTTGCAGCTCTCAGTAGAAGAAGAATGAAAAGGGTCTAGGTACCAGGTGCAGTTGAAACTAGGTACCCAACACAGAAAAGACAGTTTGCACAAGGAGGAAAAAGAGGCATAGAGAAGAAAGCAAAGGCTACACTGTGCAATCCAAAGTCAAAGTAAAACATAAGAATCAGACTTGAAGTGCCTCGGGATGAGTCACAGGTGAGTGTTGGGGGCCTGTTGGCCCTTAGTTATGGAAGGAAGCAAAGATCAAGGAATAAAATGCGAAATGCGAACTACGCGGAAGACGCAATGACTGTTACTGGGTTGAAGTGAGAAAAAGAGAAGAAAAGATGGAGCGAAGCCCAAAAAAGAAAGTCGTTGGATGAGGAGATCGAGGATGACAGATCAGCAAGGAAGAAGGAATGTGGACAACTCAGCAAGTGGAAAAAGACATCGTTAGATTCTTTGGAGCATCGCACGAGAAGGAAGAAAACATAGGTTAGCGAATCCCTAAAAATGCAGGTCAAGTTGACCTAGGGTTTAGACACCTAGGGTTTTTGTATCTAGGGTTTTGACACCTAGGTTTCGGCCTAAGGATGTCAGTGAGATATTGTAATTTATAAATAAAGGTCAAGAGGACCTGGGTTGGGTTGTTGTTGTTATTGTTGTTGTTGGTGGTTGTTGTCAGTATTACTAGCTTTGGTATAGTTGTTGTTGGTATGATCATTGTTATGTGGGAGAAGTGCTAAGTGTGAGAGCCTTCTAGTATTGTAAGATCTTTAGCTGGGTGTGAATATCAACCCTGTAGTTGGGTGCGCATGGAGGGGCAGAGATAGAGAGAAGAGAGATATTTGTTGGTTAAGAGCGCAAATCAAAACTATATGCTTTCATATCAATATATTATAAAGCACAGTTCTGTGGATGTAACTCTAGAGAGAGGGTGAACCACGTATATCTATCTTGTGTGTGTGATTGATACTGTGTTATTTTTCATTGATATATTGTTAATGCACTGTTGTGATAGATCTGATAGGTGTATGGAGTATATTTAAGCTAATAAGTGATATAGGCATGTTGTATTGTTCTGGTATTGGATCCACTTGATATTCCCCTTGGTTGTAGACACTTTTGTCCTACAACCCCCCCATAGTTTCTTCAGGGGAGACTGCATTTGCTTCATAGGTGTACTCGAAAGGGCTGGTAGTTAGGGCTTGTTGGTGCACTCTTGGTGTTGAACCCTGGGTCTGCCCCTGTGCCAACAACATCATGTTCCTGTAGAAAGTGATACTTGATTGGAATGTGTTTCATCTTGGAGTGCATCACAATGGATTGGAATGGGATCATCATACTCAATCTGTATATCTGTCATAATTTGTTTCAACCATAGAACCTGTGTACAACATGTTGTTGTTGCAATATACTCTGCCTTGACTGTACATAAGGATATTGATGATTGTTTCTTGCTTGGCCATGATACTAAATACTCACCCAAGTAAAATGTTGCCCCACTGGTGCTTCGTCAGTCATCAATGCAACCTGCCCAATCTACATATGTGTAGGCAATAAGTGATAGATATTTTACTTTTGGATACCATAATACAAACTCTTATGTTCCTTTGAGATATCTGAAAATCCTCTTCACTGCTAATACATGTGATTCATTTCGTGCTACTTGAAATTTTGTGATCCAAAATGAAAGGAATTAATAAAAATTGGCATTAATTTGATGCTCAAATATGATTAAAGATTTCAACCATCATAAACCATGCTACAAATAAGATAAGAGAAGAACCACAAGAAAGAGAAATAGACACAAATAACTTGTTAACAGAGTTCACTAATGCGCGGCTACGTCTCTGGGCCCGCTTCCAAGTGGAGGACCTCTTTATTGATCTTTAAATGCTCAAGTTATCTTTAAAACATATCTTTTTTGTTACAAACAGGATTCTGATCTATTGTACAAGACCTCCTTGTGCGGATTCACACATGCCTCAACAATATCCTCTCAAAACATGACTCAATGTCGCTCAAAACATGAGAAATGGGCCATTAGCTCAAGCTTCTCCTTACATTCCCTTCATAAAAAAGTACCCCCTCAAGCTCAAAAAGCCTGGTTTATATAGTTTTTAGGCTCAGTTAGAGAATCCCAACTTGCCACAAAGATCTGGCCTCTTTTTGGGGTAAACTCCCCCTCCAAATGGTCAAGAAATATCCAAAAATGCCCAATCTAGGCCAAAACTATAGCAAAAAGTCCACTTCTGTTACAAAAATTAGGATAATCCCCTCAGGTCTGGGTGCTTGCACTTTTTTCAGATTCATATGGGATTATGTGGCCAAGTTCTAGCCCCCAAGGAGTTGTGCGTTGGCCCCTCCTATGCTATCTCTTGGTCCTTTGGCGCTTTTAATGTAACCAGAGCTCGATCGGATGGGATAATCCCCCTGTTGATCACCCCTCTCTATGTCCAAGCCTCGAGTCATATGGAGGATGGTGTTATTCCATGGCCCTCGTGCCAAACCTCATCATGGAATGTTCACGCCCGAATGCTAGAGTGTGGGTATATGGTATCGCAATAGAACCAGGGTTGGGGCTAGACCCCAACCCTTACCTCCTCTGCCAGAAACTTCATGCAAGTTCAAATAATTATTTTGAACATTGGTTAATAAGAAACAATGCAGGTGGGTTGGTGGCCCGGCCTGTCCAAAGTGCTTCCCCACACCAGAGGTCTCAAGGTCTATTCCGATGGAGTCCATAATCCTTTTGCAATAGTAATCCAATGATGGGGTTCCATGTGGAAGCCCATGTCTGGGCCATGTGGCACCATTTAACTCCCCCACCAAAGGAAACTTGTCAAACAACAATTGGACCACGTCTTCCACCTACCTAGTCAGCTTGCCACTGCTCTGCCATGTCATCATATGGTCAGTTGCCACATGTATGGCATGTGTCAGGCCATATTGCATGATCAACTTCCATGTGTCCATCCATACAACCACATCACCTGTCACGTGTCACCTCTAGACTATGTCACATCAGCATGATGTCATGCTGATGTCAATGTTGACTTTTTGCATGTTGACTATTGAATTTTTTCCTGTTTGGGAAATCGATCAGAGTGCGATAAATTTTGCATATGATTTCCATTTGAGGAAGTAAATATATGGCAGGAATCAACGTGACGAGATTAACACAGTGGAAATGGTTTCGTCTGATTTTGAGAACTTTCATTTTTAGCATTTTCTGGACCTGAGGATCCTCTTAGATCAATCCTCCCCACTTGGAATATTTTGGACCACCAAAAGTATGGTATCAGTTGGTAAATAATTGAGGATATTGTGCCCTCACTTTTATGATCTCCATACACTTGGTATAACTTGGATTTGTGCCCTTCAATCCCACTCAAAGATACTCCACATCGCCCATGCAATAAGTACAGACTCTTTTGTCCAAAATGGTTTCTTCCTACAACTCATTCATATACTCAAGAGAAAAATATTCTATGGAAGGAAGCTAAACATTCTCTCCATGATCCTTGATCATAGGAGGCTCATACAATCTCAAGTTTTCCACATTTACAACTGAATAAATTTGCATATATGGAGGCAATTCTAACTGAAAAGCATTAGAACCAATCTTGTCTAAATTTTTGAAATGACCATAATGAATTGGTTTTAGTTTCTTACCTTCTCCTTGCATTCTTTCCTTGCTAATGTATAACCAGACTTGATCTCCCGCTTTGAACTGATGATCAAATCAATGCATGTCATGTCTCACCTTGTACTTGGCTTGACTTTTCTCCAATTATTCCTGTACTTCCTGATGAATCAACTGGATCTATTCAATGAACTTTGTAGCCTTGTCCACATCACTGTGTCTGTCTGCTACAATGTATTTCCCAAAGACAAAATCCAAAGGATATTTTGGGAAGTATCCCAAACATGTTTCAAATGGATATCTCTAAGTAGAAGAATGCTTGGCTTGATTATACGCATGTTGGACATAACACAAATGTTCATCCCAAAGCTTAGGATGTTTGTTGCAATATGCTCGAAGTAGATGCACTATTGTTTTGTTCACCACCTATGTCTTCTCATCCATTTGTGGATGAAATGTTGTCCTGTTCATTAATATGGTGTCCATAAGTTCCCACAATCTTGACCAAAATTTCCCCATGAACCTAGAGTCTCAATCAGATACAATAGAAGTAGGTAACCCAAAATGAACCCATACATTTTCAAAGAACCTTTTCGTTGTTTTTTCAGATGTGACCTGTTTTTTACAACGGATTAGAACACACATATTTTTGAACCTATCCACAACTACATACAAGTAATCATGACCTTTTCTATACATAGTCAATCACCCCACAAAATCCATATATACACTTTCCCATGGTCTGGAAGGAATAGAAAGTGGAGTGTACAATCCCAGCTTTCTGTTACTTGGTTTGCTTATTGCACACATAGTACATCCTTTTACATACTAAGACACAGTTTCATGCATTAGAGGTCAATAACAAAACCTTTGAAACTGAGCAATTGTTTTGTCTACACCAAAAATTCTTGCTATAAGAGAAGTATGTGCCTCCCTAATTACATGGACTCTTTCACTTTCTGGAATACATAATTTTTCCAAATGATGCAAAATTTTGTCTTTAATATGATAATTCAATTCTTCATCTCTTTTACCATGACTTAAAGTTGCATAGACTTCGTTAAAATATTTGTCCTCAGCATATTGTTCAATGTAACTTTCATGAGTAATTGAATTGTGCTTAAGGATTGTATATTGTACTAGGAGGCCTGGATAACATAAAAGAAACTTTATTATGAATGCCCTTCTTATATCTTATGACCAAATGAAATTGTTGTAAAAATCCCATCCATCTAAAATGCCTTGATTGTTGTAGCTTAGTTTGTCATTGTAGATACTGTAATGGTTGGCAATCAGTATGTATTATTGTTTATTTTCCCATTAAGTAGTGTTTCCACTTTTTAACACTTTATATTAAAGCATACAATTCTTTATCATAGGTTGGATAGTTAATTACTAATGTAGTGAAGGTCTCAAAATGATAGCATATTGGTTTTATGTGATGCATCAGAACTTCCCCCATGGCATATTCACTTGCAACAATTTCAATTTCAAAAGATTGTTGGAGATATGGAAATGCCAGAATAGGAGTTGTACTAATCTTCACTTTCAAAGTATTGAAATCCTTTTGTTAGCTTCCTCCCCATTTGAATCCCCTTTTCACACTTGTCAAAGCATGAAAAGGTGTTGCAATTAGAGAGAAGTTTGCAATAAACTTCCTCCAATACTATGTTTCCCCCATGAATCTTCTTACTTTAGTTACATTTGTAGGCTTTGGCCAATTTACAATGACCTCAACTTTAGAGGGATTAATATTGAGTTCTCCACCCTCTACAATGTAACCCAAATATACAAGAGATGTTTTTCCAAATTCACATTTTGACAACTTTACAAAACATTTATCTCTCTGCAACACTGAAAGTATCTGCCTAACATGATGGACATGCTCTTCCCTAGTCCTACTGAAAATAAGAATATCATCTAAGTAGACTATTACAAAATCATCAATGGATGTCCTGAATACATCGTTCATTACCCGCATAAAATTGCAGGTGCATTCGTAATCCCAAATGGCATCACTAACCGTTCAAATAATCCATGTTTTGTTTTAAAAGTAGTTTTCCATATATCATGTTCAGCAACTCTGATTTGATGGTAACCACTTCTTAAGTCTAACTTAGTAAAATAAACAACATGTTTCAATTGATCTAATAAATCATCAATGCGAGGAAGAGGGTAACAGTTTTTTACCATGATCTTGTTCAAGGCTCGAAAGTCCACGCACATGCACCATGTTCCATCTTTCTTTGGCACCAAGATGATAGGTGACCCACATGGAGAAGAAATTGGTCTGATGACCCCTTGTTCAGTCAAATCTTGTACCTGTTTCTTTATCTCTGCATTTTCCAAAACCGATAACATGTACATTCAAATGTTAGGAAGAGGAACATCTTGCTGCAACTGTATCTCATGTTCAAATTGTCATTTTGGAGGTAATCCTTTCGGTACTTGAAATATATCATCATAGTCAGAAACAATTCTAACCAAGTCATATTTTAAGTTTGTATCACAATCTTTAAAAGTATCAATTCCAACAGTTTCCTTTGCTTTTACAACCATTAATAAATATATTTTACTGACATTTACAATTCTCTTCATTTGTCTTGAGTTGATTAGTGATAGATTCAATTTCTTCTAATGAGCCCTTACAACATATTATTTTCCATATTTAGTTAATTGATACTTATTGTCTTCACGATCAGAGAAGAAGACAAGATGTGAATCCTTGGAAGAAGAGGTAGTAAAAACCAGAAAAGAGATGGAGAAGTTTAAAGCATTATATGTCCAAAATATGCCAAGCATTAAAGCCTCAGTAGAACTAAACGACATTCTGAGAAAACAAAGATCTCCTTTTTTGAAGACTACTTAAGTGGTTCAAATAGCAAACAGCCAGAAATAAAAGAGCCAATAAAGATGATCAAGTTCCAAGGCAACATACAATTAGACCATGAGAGTACTATGTCACCAAAAGCTAACAAAGACAAGGTGGTCCCTGATAAAAAAAAAAGATATCAGAATATGGAGCAACAAATGCCAAGAAGAAGGCCATCCTTCAGGTACCAAAATTTCTTCCATGCTTATTGTTTTTACTGCTCTAATTTTGGTCATAAGATTGCCAATTGTCAAATTAAGTTTAGAGACATACAACTAAGGAGGTCAAGAAATAAAAAGTCTTTTCTACATAGGACTAAACATCCAATGAGTAGACAATGTTGCACCAATCACTTTGACCTATTGAACGATGAGCTTGAATGTTATAACTATAATAACTTCGGCCACAAAGATGAAAACTACCATCTAAAGAATTACAAAGTAGATCCAAGGATAAATCTCTTAGCTAGAAATGCCAACACATGGAAAATTAAATATAGTGAAAAATGTGGTCTGGTACTCTCAGCTCAAAAAAAAAGGACTCCCGGAATATAGACAATGGATATTCCAAGAACATGACTAGAGACAAGGATAAGCTTTTGTCTATAACTAAAAGAAAAATAGGAAATGTGACCTTTGGAAAGGATGAACCAGGTAAAATCAAGGGTAAATGGAAGGTGAGTTTGAGTAATGGAAAAGGAGATTCCCAGGATGTTCTGCTTGTAGATGGTCTGAAACATAATTTTCTCAGTGTAATTCAAATGTGTGACAGAGGCCATGAAGAGGTGTTCACTTCCAAATATTGTAAGGTAAAGAATGTAAACTCAAGACAAGTGGTGGCTAAAGGCATAAGGGCAGATAATAATGCATGTGTGCTAAAATAAGATAGAGAAGAGTGTCATCTAAGAAAACATGATGAAAGATGGTTATGGCACAGGAGATTTTGACATCTAAATTGTGACCACTTAATCAAACTCAAAATCTTGAGGAAGTAAAAGATCTTCCAAAATTATCAAAGCCACAAGTTTCTTTGTGTAAACCCTACCAAGAAGGAAAGCTAACCAAGACACAGATTAAATCCAAAGACCTCTACTTCAATAGAGAAACCACTCCAATTAGTCCATATGGATTTATGTGGATCATCAAGACAGGAAGGCACAAGGAAAGAAAACTACTTCATGTTGATCATTGATGATTACTCCAGACTCACTTGGGTTGCTTTTCTCAAAGAAAAAACTGAATCATTTGAGAAATTTAAAATATTTAAAGTTTTAATTGAGAATCAAGAAGGCAACAGGTTAAAGGTAGTAAGATCAGACAAAGGAGGAGAATTTATGTCAAGTGATTTCAAGGAATTCTGTGATAAACATGGGATCAAGAGAGAATACACAATCCCAGAAACTCCACAACAAAATGTAGTTGAGAGGAAAAATAGAACATTTTAGCAAATGTCAAGTCAATGATAAATGAAAAGAACATTGGTCAAACTTACTAGGTAGAAGAAATACACACAACAGTCCATATTCTTAACAAATCCTACCTCAGACCACATAGTGACAAGACACCTTATGAACTGTGGTATGGAAGACCTGCTTCAATCAAACACTTCAAATTCTTTGGGAGTAAGTGATACATAAAGAATAATAATCAAAACCTTAGCAAGTATGATGACAGGGCTGATGAAGGAATCTTCTTAGGATATGCTACCAATAGTAAAGGATATAGATGATTTAATAAAATATTGCATAAATTAGTTGATTGCATTGATTTAAAGGTTGATGAAGGAGTCCCAGGAAGAGAGGTGAGAAATATTGAGTCTACTACAGAGGACACAGCTGAAACTGAAGATGAACAGATCTAAGAATCAGAAGGAGAAGACTCTGAGTCAGATGAAGATACAAATACTCAGGTAGACTCAAATAAGCAGTGATAAACAAAACCACCTCTCAGAATTGTTAAAAAGAACATCCTAAAAATCAGATAATTGATGATATGAATAAAGGAGTTCAGACAAGAAGAAAATTGATTAATGTCTTAGAACAATATCAGATTGTCTTTTTGTCTTTGCTTGAACCTAAAGACTTTAATGCAGCCAGCGAAGATGACCATTGGGTTAAATCCATGAATGATGAACTTGACCAGATTGAGAAAAAAAATACTAGGGATATGGTTCCTAGACCTGAAGGTAAAAAATTTCATAGGTTCCAAATGGGTCTTTAAGAATAAAATCAAAGAGCAGGTTACAAACAGAGTAGTTATGTTGAATTATATTCCTTCCTCAAACTAGATAGTTGATATCTTTACTAAAACCTTAGCCACAACACCATTTGAATATCTTAGTCAGAAGTTGGGTGTCATTCCTTAGGGCATTGCTAGGGAGGATTTTTGTCCTCAGAGATTCAAGTGGGTTATTGAACACAAGGAGTCGTATCTTCCATATGGTTACAGCCAGAAAAACCAGGGAGGTAGGGTGGTGCATGGGAGAACTATTGTTCTATGTTATACAGGTTGGTGCCTATGTAAATGGAAGTTGGTGCTTCCATCCAGTTGATGTTGAAACACTCAAGGAGTTGGTGCTTCCTTCTAGTGGGTGCTAGAGAATCCATAGAGTTAGTGCTCTCAGTAAGTTTCAACTTGTACAGGTTGGTGCCTGTGTGACTGGAAGTTGGTGTTGAAACACAAAGGGAGTTGGTGCTTCCTTCTAGTGGGTGCTAGATAAACCAGAGAGTCGGTGCTCTCAGCAAGTTGTTGCTTGTAAAACAGAGGTAGTAGCCTCAAAAGGAGTTGGTTCTCATAAGAATGATAATGTGTTGTCACAGGGGCAGACCAAGGGTTCAACGCTCAAGAGCGCACCAACAAAACCCTAACTACCGACCCTTTCAAAAACACCTGCGAAGCAGATGAAGTCTCACCCAAGGTAGAGGCAGGGGTGGTTGCAGAACTCAGGTGTCTGCAACCTTAGTTGGGACACCAATCTATGATTATATCTTTTACAGGGTACTTAGCATAGATCATTCATCAATATTTATCCCTTATGGTACTTCGTAGAAATCACAAAGAATCGTAGTGAATATCTAGACTAAAGATGAGTCGGTACTTAGCCACAAAAATATAAATTAGATTCAGTAGATCAAGCACTAAGCATCTATCAGATCTAACATTCATTCATATATCATAAGCATGGAGCAGAACTAGATCTATTTAATCACAACAAGCACTTAGCCAAGAAGGAGATAAACACATTTAGAGCACAATACACACAGTTATTGTGGTTCACCCCCACCCTGGGGCTACGTCCACAAAGTATTCTTCTTTATATTATCTCAGTAACCCTTACTTCACACAGGATAGAAGATCTGTGTAGCTCGCTAGATCCTTCTTCCTTGCACTTCAGCACAAAACTACAACAACTTGCACTTAGCTTTTCAATCCCCTTACAATCATGCACAAAGCACTTGCAATATACATCATGTTAGTCGCTAATTTTGTCTTGATTTAGTGAGAAACGCTAATCCTAAACCCTTCCTACCTACACTTCATTATTTTCTTTCATTTGATTTTAATCATTGTTTTCATCTTGTTATGGTTTGCATTTTAGTTCTTTGGATAATTTCTTTAAGTTTGGAGTTTTAAGACATGGTTTTGAATGATGTGTCACTTCATATGCCTGTTTGAACTTTGCAAATTCAAATTATGCTAATTCATTAATAGCGCTACCGGAATAACATTATTCCCGTAGCGTAAATATAATCATGCCTTAATATGCACCCGCCACCCAGATTTCGTTATGATTACGCAGATCATGGACTAAGAGTTCACATGTGTCCCACGATGGCTCTCGAATCATTTTATGATTCAAACCATTACATGATCAAATTTCTTTGTACCTGCAAAGGAATCATTTCAAATCGTTCAATTCCCAAAGATCATTATCTAAACCCGCCACTTGTCATTATGATTGTGTTGAATTATAAGCGTAGATATTTTTCTCAGAAGAACTGTTATATGTTAACAATTGAAGTTTGTAAATTCAAAATCCGATAAGTTCCTGTTGCAGCATCGTGTTTCATGGAACTTAAGAGAAGCGGGTAAGTGGTCAGATTGGAACCTAAGGGCGTCGAGCTTCTTGAGGCATATTTGCAGATGGCGCAAAGATTTAGAGATGCTGGTTGGTTTGAATTCCTCAATACCTTCCAAGGTCACGATGAACATGTCTCTTTGGCATTTGCAAAAAACTTTGATGGTTAAAAAGTGGAGATCGGAAAATTGCTAATGTTGGTGATAGAACAAACAATTGCCAAGGCTTGCAGGTTGGTGGTCGGAGGTGAACAATGGTGGAAGAAAGAGCATGTAGTTACAGAATTCGCCAATCAGTTTTTGTTGCTAGACAAACAAAACCAGGATTGAAGAAAAGGAATCCCTCATAGTTGGATTAGACAGGAATGGCACATTGCTCTGATCGTTATCCATAGTTATATCACCTGTGAAGGCGGATTCTCATTGATTTATATCTATCACATTAGGTTATTAATGCATCTAAATGGTGATTATCCTTTAAATTTGCCTTATTTTCTCCTCAAAAGCCTGGCAAAAATGTCAAAAAGAGTGCAGTCCCACTCCTCCAATGCAAAGCGTAGCTTTTTTCATCATGTTTTAATTAAGACTCTAGTCGTGTTTGCCCTAAGAGAAATACAAAAACTTTGGAGTTGGCTCATGCAATCCCTAAATCCTGACCCACAGTCCAGCAAACAGAAGAAAGGCAAAGGGAAAAGGGATGTTACATAAGAGTCAAGCATTCCAGTTGATGAAACCCCTGTTAAAGAATAAGTGTCTACCATTAGGGTAACGAGGACCAACAGAGGTAAGAGACCCAAATGGGAAAAAAAAAAATCTTCCTGAGGCAGATTTAAAAACAGAAGAAGTGTCTGATGAAGATTATAATGTTACACTCTCATCCAAGCATAAAGCATCAGAAACCAGTAAGAAGAATGTTGCAGTTAAAAGGAAAAAGAAGAAATGTGTGCCTGTGCCTCAAGACCCTTGTAGGAACTCTACAAGAGTCACCAACAATTACAGGCTAAGGCCCAAAGCCATGTTTGATTCCTCAATCAAAAGAGAAGATGTCATAGTGATAAAAGACCATTCTGAAGATGCTAAAGAAGATATCAAATGAAAGACAGTAAATTCCCCAGTACATAAAGAACTAGTAAAATAAGGTAAGCAAATTGTTCTATTCTCTATAGGACCTATAATAAGAGCTACTACCAAATTGTCAAGATCTAAAGTATCTGCCAAAGGTATAAGTAGGGTTCCTAAAACTAAAGAAAGTAATCTTGTAGATTCAAAACATATATCATACATGCTTGAATCCATGGACTCATCCAGTTCATATGAATAGCATGGCTCAGTATTGGTTTCTAAGTACCAAATTAAGATGAAAGAACCTCATGTTGACATAGATTTGAATGAGCCTACACTCGCAGAAGAGTTCCACGAGTTAAGGGTTAAAGTCAGAAATGATAAAGAAAAGATCAGAGAGCTCCAGAAGACAGTGGAATAGTTGAAGAAAGAGAAGTATCATGTATATCAATGGAGTGCTAAGCAGCAAGAAAAGATGAACACAACAGAAAAAATAAAAAACCGAAATCAAATACAGTAAATACTCTGTTTTTCCTGCTTTAGTCCTTATATTCAAAAGAAGTTTATGAAAATATGGAGATGAATTTGTTAAAACCAAAATAATTTTTTGTTGGAAACATTCCCCTTCACAAAAACCTCTCTTGGTTTTTACACAACTATCACATTTTAAGATATTCAGATATATCTTTGAGGCCTAATTTTCTGATAAAGCTATAGGAAATACTCTGTTTTTTTACCCGTTTTAGTCTTTTTCTTCAAGAAAGGTTGCATAACATCTGGAGAGGAATTTTTTGAAACCAAAAGAGGTTTTTGTTGGAAACATTCCCCTTCATAAAAACCTCTATGGTTTTTTACACAACCATCACATTTTAAGGGATTCAAACTGATCTTTCAGGCCTATGTTTCTGCGATTTCATAATAAATAATTTATTGTTTTAGTCAGTAATTTTGGGAGAGGTTGCAGAACATATGGTGATGAATTTTGGAAACCAAAAGAGGTTTTTGTTGGGAATGAGTCCCTTCCAAAAAACCTCTCTTTGGTTTTACACATCTATCACCGTTTGAGAGATACAAAGAGATTGTTGGAACCTATTTTTTAGGAATTTGCCAGATTTATTTTCCTAAAATATCTCATGGACAGCAGTTGACAAGCCACCTCATCAATTCGAATTGGAGATAAGATTGGATCTTCTCCTTGATTATTTGAAACAAGAAACTAAATATAGATGAGGATGTTTTCAGATCCATTTCTTTTGGATCTTGATAAATATGTATTGTTTCTATATAAACTCTATTGAAGGAGAAGTTAAGGGGTGGAAAAATTGGAGATCCAGAATACGTGTTTTGTGAAACTCCTTGTAAAGGAATTTATGTTCTATTTGACACTTAATAGAAAAGGCATATGGATGGTTAGACACTCTTTTATACTCTGTTTTTCTTTCTTCATGCTTGAATTCATTATTTAAACTGCAATGCATTTGTTTCTTGATTGTTAATTAATACAGTAAAGAATTTACTATTGGAATTAATTTCAAGTTTTTATTTCAAACTGATGTTCTTCTTTCCTTATGATATTTTGAGACAAGAAATTATGTGAAGTTGACAAATTGAAGGCTTCATCCTCGCTTTCTCTTATTGGTCTAATCTATCTATTTGACTACCTTTTATTTAGTCAATGGGATATACTATGTTCTGATTTTGATTTTCATGTTATGATATAACCTTAAGCTAGTTTTCAACCACCTTATTCAAAAAAAAAATCATAAAAACCTTCAAAACACTTTGCAATAAATCGATGATGCCCTAGCTTTTCCTCTCATAGTCAAGTGCAAATTTAGGGACTAACATATTTTAGCATCATTGTCGGGGACGGAGACACGAAGTATTTATCAATGGGAGAATGACAATGATCAAATTCGCTTCTTGATGGTGAACAGAAAGGGGACAGATACATGACTGCAGATATTTCACCATGGTGACTCCACTATCTAAAGATTAATAGGTGACTCCACTGGATCCAAGCATGGAATCCATTTTGGCTCAAAGGTTTTCTTTTTATGATTTTTCAGATGTCATTGGTTTTCCAAACCCAATTCCTAGGAGAGTTGAATGGGAAGGTACCCTTCCTACATTTAAAGGCAGAGATTGGGAGGTTTTCACTGAGAATCTGCTAGATTTTCATGAGTTTATTCATGAACGTCAGATTGTGCATGAGGATGTCAAGATCAATATTTTCAGATACTCATTGAAGGGAGCAGCCCTTGACTGGTGCAGATCTCTTCCAGCTTCAAGTATTAACTCATTGGCAAGTTTTCATAATGCTTTCAATATATTTTGTAAAGAAGATTTTTCAGCTGGAAGTCTTTTTGAAAATTGTTGTAATGAATTTGATAAGCATATTCAACAGAAAGAAAATGTTTCTTCTAATTGCAAGAATGAAAATCATGTTGTTGAGGAAGATTTTCCAAATCTAATTGATAATAGGAAAGATCACTGCATAGTTGTGAAAGCATTAGATATTGTTCCTGATGCACCTGTTGTCTTAGATCTGAATGAAAAAATAGTTGAAGAAGAGGTATTTCCTCAACTCCTTCAAGTGGATTCCTATGATATGTTGTTACATGTGATTAAGGAGGAAAATCAAGAGGCTACTCATCAAGAACAGATATATGAGGCAGCATATGGAAATGTTAGATTTGATCAATAGGTTTATGAGAACATTCTGCCCATTTGTCATGTACAATCAGAACCAGTATGTAGAAGTATCGAGCAGCAAGCAGAGGTAACCATTTTCAGTTATCAATCTACTTTTTTCTATGATCCAGTAGCCATCTATGTGGATTTATGTTTCTCATAAGATTTTAGCCTTGCTATTTTTGGAATTAAATTAGATGAGGGTTGTAGGTATGTATTACAAATTAAAATTATGTTACACATAAAGAATTCTTCTCTGATTTCTATCTGCATTGAAAGAGATTTGGTAAATGGTTTGATGTTATCATGGCTTCATTGGAAGCATTATGTCACATGATGAGCCAGTTTTTATTGGGTAGAAGTATGAATAGATAGAAGAATAAGCTCACCATCAAGTATGATATTCTTTTCAGTCTGTTGGTTTGCAGCAGAAAATTTGGTTTCAGTTTTGAAATAAAGACTCCATGCCCAATGCATATAAAGCACTATTGACAGGGGTAGTTTTGGCTTCAAATGAGGAGTAGAGTTGCAGAAGTTTGGGATAGATTTGAATGATATTGACTGACTCCATAACCCAATGGACTAGGCACAACACAGAAGAATGTGAATGTTTGCAGAGACAAAAGTTTGCAAGTTGCGTTGCATGGATGCATAGAGGAAAAGGAACAGTAGTCTTCTTGTTCTTGATGCCTCACGGGGAGAGCATCATCCCCTAGAAGGAGCCAGTGTTAGTCTCTAATTTTGTCTTGATTTAGTGAGAAACCCTAATCCTAAACCCTTCCTACCTGCACTTCATTATCTGCTTTAATTTGATTTTAATAATTGTTTTCATCTTGTTATGGTTTGCATTTTAGTTATTTGGATAATTTCTTTAAGTTTGGAGTTTTAAGACATGGTTTTGAATGATGTGTCACTTCATATGTCTATTTGAACTTTACAAATTCAAATTAAGCTAAGTCATTAATAACGCTACTAGAATAACATTATTCTCGTAGCGCAAATATAATCATGACTTAATATGCGCCCGCCACCTAGATTTTGTTATGATTACACAGATCGTGGACTAAGAGTTCACATGTGTCCCATGATGGCTCTCGAATCATTTTATGATTCAAACCATTACATGATCGAATTTATCTGTACCTGCAAAGGAATCATTTCAAATCATTCAATTCCCAAAAATCATTATCTAAACCTGCCACTTGTCATTATGATTGTGTTGAATTATAAGCGTAGGTATTTTTCTCAGAAGAACTGTTATATGTTAATAGTTGAAGTTTGTAAATTCAAAATCTGATCAGTGCCTATTGTAGCATCGTGTTTCATGGCGCCTAAGAGAAGCGAGTAAGTGGTCAGATTGGAACCTAAGAGCACTGAGCTTCTTGAGGCATATCCACAGATGGCACAAAGATTTAGAGATGCTTGTTGATTTGAATTCCTCACTACCTTCCAAGGTCACGATGAACGGGTCTCTTTGGCATTTGCACAAAACTTCGATGGTTATGAAGTGGATATTGGGAAATTGCTAATATTGGTGACAAAACAAACAATTGCCAAGGCTTGCAGGTTGGTGGTCAGAGGAGAACGATGGTGGAAGAAAGAGCATATAGTTACAAAATTTGCCAAACAGTTTTTGCTGCCAGACAAACAAAATCGGGATTGGAGAAAAGGAATCCCTCGTAGTTGTATCAGACGGGAATGTCACACTTCTCTGATCATTATCCACAGGTATATCACCTATGAAGGAATATTCTCATTGATTTATATCTATCACATTAGGTTATTAATGCATCTAAATGGTGATTATCCTTTAAATTTGCCTTATTTTCTCCTCAAAATCCTAGAAAAAATGTCAAAAAGAGTGCAGTCACACTCCTCCAATGCAAAGAGTAGCTTGTTTCATCAGGTTTTAATTAAGACTCTAGTCGTATCTTCCCTAAGAGAAATACAAAAACCCTGGAGCTGGCTCATGCAATCCCTAAATCCTAACCCACAGTCCAGTAAACAGAAGAAAGGCAAAAGGAAAAGGGATGTTACACAGGAACCAAGCATTCCAGTTGATGAAACCCCTATTAAAGAAGAATTGTCTTCCATTAGGGTAACAAGGACCAACAAAGGTAAGAACCCAAATGGGAAACAAAAAATGAAATTCTTCCTGAGGCAGATTTAAAAACAAAAGAAGACTCTGATGAAGATTATAATGTTACACTCTTAGCCAAGCATAAAGCATCAACAACCAGTAAGAAGAATGTTGCAGTTAAAAGGAAAAAGAATAAATGTGTGTCTGTGCCTCAAGACCCTTGGAGGAACTCTACAAGAGTCACCAACAAGTACAGGCTAAGGCCCAAAGCCATGTTCGATTCCTCAATCAAAAGAGAAGATGTCATAGTGATAGAAGACCATTCTGAAGATGTTAAAGTAGATATCAAACGAAAGACAGGAAAGTCCCCAGTACATAAAGAACCAGTAAAAGAAGGTAAGCAAATTTTTCTATTCTCTACAGGACCTATAACAAGAGTTGCTACCAAATTGTCAAGATATAAAGCATCTGCCAAAGGTATAAGTAGGGTTCCTGAAACTAAAGAAAGTAATCTTGCATATTCAGACCATATATCAGACATGCCTAAATCCATGGACTCGGCCAGTTTAGATGAAGAGCATGGCTCATGATTTGTTTCTAAGTACCAAATTAGGATGAAAGAACCTCGGGTTGCCATAGATTTGAATGAGCCTGCACTTGCTGAAGAGTTCCCCGAGTTCATAATTAAAGTCAGAATTGATAAAGAAAATATCAAAGAGCTCCAGAAGACAATGGAACATTTTAAGAAAGAGAAGGATCATGTAGAGAAATGGAGTTCTAATAAGCAAGAAAATATGAACACAACAGAAAAAAGAAAAACCGAAATCAAATACAGGAAATACTTTGTTTTTCCTGTTTTAGCCCTTATATTCAAAAGAAGTTTCTGAAACTATGGAAATGAATTTGTTAAAACCAAAAGAGGTTTTTGTTGGAAACATGCCCCTTCACAAAAACCTCTCTTTTTTTTTACACAACTATCACATTTTAAGATATTCAGATATATCTTTGAGGCCTAATTTGCTGATAAAGCTAGAGGAAATACTCTGTTTGTTTTACCTATTTTAGTCTTTTTCTTCAAGAAAGGTTGCAGAAAATCTGGAGGAGGAATTTGTTGAAACCAAAAGATGTTTTTTTTGGAAACATTCCCCTTCACAAAAACCTCTCTGGTTTTTTACACAACCATCACATTTTAAGAAATTCGAATTGATCTTTGAGGCCTCTTTTTCTGTGATTTCATAATAAATAATCTCCTGTTTTAGTCAATAATTTTGGGAGAGGTTGCAGAATAGATGGTGATGAATTTTTCAAAACCAAAAGATTATTTTGTTTGGAACGAGTCCCTTCCCAAAAACCTCTCTTTGTTTTTACACAACTATCACCGTTTGAGAGATACAAAGATATTGTTGGACCCTAG
The DNA here is from genome assembly GCA_010110895.2 of Picea sitchensis. NCBI lineage: Eukaryota > Viridiplantae > Streptophyta > Pinopsida > Pinales > Pinaceae > Picea > Picea sitchensis. The sequence goes on along the minus strand of SNQJ01S0005294.1, from coordinate 37,350 downwards.
TTTTCAGGAATTTGCCAGATTTATTTTCCTCAAAAATCTCATGGACAACAGTTGACAAGCCACCTCATCAATTCGAATTGGAGATCAGATTGGATCTTATCCTTGATTATTTGAAACAAGAAACCAAATATAGATGATGAGGTTTTCAGATCCATTTCTTTTGGATCTTGATAATTATGTATTGTTTCTATATAAACTCTATTGAAGGAGAAGTTAAGGGGTGGAAAAATTGGAGATCCAGAAGACTTGTTTTGTGAAACTCCTTGCAAAGGCATCTATGTTCTATTTGACACTTAATAGCAAAGGCATATGGATGGTTATACACTCTTTTCTACTCTATTTTTCTTTCTTCATACTTGAATTCATTATTTAGACTGCAATGCATTTGTTTCTTGATTGTTAATTAATACAGTAAAGAATTTATTGTGGGAATTAATTTCAAGTTTTGATTTCAAACTCATGTTCTTGTTTCCTTATGATATTTTGAGACAAGAAATTATGTGAAGTTGAAAATTTGAAGGCTTTGTCCTCTCTTTTTCTCATTGGTCTAATATATCTATTTGACTACCTTTTATTTAGTCAATGGGATATACTATGTTCTGATTTTGATTTTCATGTTATGATATAACCTTGAGCCAATTTTCAACCACCTTATTCAAAAAAACAAATCATAAAAACCTTCAAAACACTTTGCAATAAATCGATGATTCCCTAGTTTGCCCTCTCACAGTCAAGTGCAACTTAGGGACTAACACATTTGATCACATAGATCCAACTACTTGCACTAAGCAATCACATATACTACTTCTTACATTTCTTAAGTGTTTATTTATAGATTAAAAAATGGGCCTAAGTGTGGGTAAACCCACAGGCCAACATCCCTTTCCCTTTACATCAACCAAAAAACCCTAAAAGGTACCCAAAAATAGGTCTTTCTTGCTTCGCGTTGCACTCCATATTTGGTAAGCTATCGCAGTCCCAAAATGGTCAATTATGACCAAGTATTCTTCAAAACTTGGTCAAGGACCAACAGGCCCCCAACACTCACATGTGACTCATCCCGATTCACTCAAGTCTTATCAATTCTGCCTTGAATTCCTTGATCTTGGCTCGAGCTTCTTCGACCTACTGTAGTGCGACAGCCTCTTTCTCAGTAAAGTCCTGGATCACTATGTCATCGAGCGGTCCTTCCAGGTGTTGTTCTGCAGTGAGGACAACCTGTTCAAGTTCAGCTTCCTGGCTTTCAAGTTCAGTGAAAAGTTGGCATGCCCTTTCTTGGATTGGTTGAATTCGTTGGGCGACTTCCATCACTTTAATTTTAAGTGTATGTACATGTTGTTGTGTTGTGCGTTGTTCTACGAACCTCTTCATTCTTTCAACTGGAGTCAAAGTCTTGATCTGTTCCTGTAGCGTGTCTACATGTTTCTTTGATTCTTGGAGTTGTGCCTCCAATGTCTGCAATTCTGGATTCTCTGCGAGGGTTTCATAAGTCTGAGCACTTCTAGTGCTCAGCTACTTGCATTCCAAAGAAAAGGTTTTTAATTGGCCAACTGCGCTTCGAGCAGTGGCCTCTCTTAGATCTCTTATTTTCTGAGGGGTCTCAGGCATGATGTAGAGCTCCAGATCTGTGATGTATTGTTGGAGTTGTTGGATTACTTCTTCCAATTCGGTCACCTTCTATGGGAGACGGTCTTCCATATTCACCTCTACGATTGTCACAGTGTGCAATGCTTTGTGAATCCTTTCCTAGACTTCAAGTTTCTCTGCTAGCAATTGTTCCTTTTCCTCATCCCACTTAGCTTTCAGGGCAATCTTTTCCCATTTTGCCTCCTTTTTTTGTTCTAGAAGTGCTTTATGTGCTTGCATCAAAACCTGAGTGGCTTGTGTTGTGTCTTCTTGAGCTCGTCGAAGGCGAGCTTCAACTTGATCAACGATCTGGTGTAGTTGAGTGGGTTCATCACCTATTCCTGAAGGTACGCTTATTAAGGGCATTGTAGATACTACTTGGCTGGACTGGAGTGCCTGTTCCACTTCTTTGAGTTCACCTTTGATTCAGTTGAAGAGATCCTCCTGCTTTTCTTCTTTCTTTTCTGCAAGCTCAAATGAAACATCGTTCAGCATGGAAATTAGGAAGTCGAAGTCATCCAGGGTAAGGGTAGTTTTAAGCACGGTCCAGGTGGCCTTAGATTTCTTTCGGGAGGAGGGATTTGGTGGTGTCATCTTTCTTTTCATGGAGGGATCCTCCTCCTCTCTAGGTGGGGTAACCTCGCCTCTGTTTTGTTCAACTTTTGTACCACCTAGATCGTTACCATCGCCTCCCTGCACAGGTGAGATCGAAGTAGTCTTCATGGATGTGCTAGGGACATCTTCGACTTCATCATCCTTCTTAGTCCTTCTCAGTCCAGGTGTATCCGCCATAGCTTCAGGGATTTCCTTGTCGGATATGTCTACGAGGTCTATTGCAACAAGGAGGTCTGTCGACCATTCCTTGGTAATCTCCTCTAAGTCATCCTTTGTCATCTTTTAGTAGCATTGGAGCTGTTGTTTATGCTCATCACTGCACATTGTAATATAGGTGAAGTGGTGATCCGCGCTAAATTTCATTAAAGGTCTAAACTGATGAAGTACATTTGGGGTGATCCACAGTGTAGACTGAATTGCATTCTTCAATTGGTTGAAGTAGGTGTGGAAGACAACATTGGACTGTCATTGCTTGTTCATGTCATTGGAGTACCACAGCATATAGAACTTCGCGACTAGTGGTTTCAAAGGTTTGATATCCCGGAAAGTGGCTCTCTCTAGAAGCTCCCAAGCGATGAAAGTGATGAGTATGAGTAACCAACTAAAGTGGAACTCATACCCTTGGTCTTGCGCTCCTTTGCAATCTAACTCTGTTAAGAACCAAACATCAATATAGCATAGAAAAACCTCAGGAAAAGTACTCAACGCCTTGAAAAAGAGATAATTTCAGATAATAAGCCTCTTCGAGGGGGCAACCTCCTTTTACCCCACTTAAATGTTCAAGTCCAA
>SNQJ01S0005294.1:0-28856 GCA_010110895.2 Picea sitchensis | reverse complement strand
ATGTAGAGTAAATAACCAATGAACAAATGAAAAATCATACACATACACAGTACACCAGTGTTTTACATGGAAACCCAAAGCGGGAGAAAACCACATAATGTTTTTTCTTATATGTCTTGAAGAATTACATTCATTGGAAGCACCAACTTCCTTTGTTTTACAGCTGCAACTGGAAGGAGGCTCCAACCTCCTAGTTTCTCAAGCTACAACCTGAGGGAAGCTCCAAATCCCCAATTCTCTAGCTACAACCAGAAGGAGGCTACAACCCCTATGTTCTCCGGCTACAACCAGAAGGTGGAGACAACCACATGTCCTTGCCCCATCCAACCACCCTAAAGTAGAAGTAGAATGATTGAACCATTGTCACACTATCACTATGAGATATATTGTTGTAAACCTATACCAATAAACCTAAACCATGCATCAACCATGCATCAACCTATACCTCAACCTGTAATCAACCTATACCATAAACAAGTGCATCAACCATGCACCAACCTATACCAAACAACCTGTAATCAAGATGTACCATAAAAAAATGCATCCAACCATGTACCAAGTATGTACCAATCATGTGTCACCTACTCATCAACTATGACTCATCAATATGTACCAACATCATCAACTATACACCTCATGTATTTGCCAACTCATCAACTACTTGTCTCAACCATGTACCCAACATGTACCTTAACCAAAATCTCTCATCAATTTCATCATCCAAATATGATTTGTAACTCTATAATAGACCTGGTGTGTATGATCACATACCTGCAAACCTTCCTTAACTTTAACCACAAGAGACTAGCATTTTCATCAAACTTTTCTCTAGTCTCACATGACTAATTTTGGATTAGTCAACAAACCTAATTGAAATAATCATAACTATGTACCTGTAATGAAATAAAGATATGAAACTGATACACAATTTTCTTCAGTATGTTTTATGCAACTCCTCCAAGTGTCACTACTTGAAAACTCTCATAAAAGGAGTTATAGCAAAAATGGCATACCTTGCTGAATTTTGTCTTATTCTAGAGAGAGACCTTGTAGAGTGTGCCCCACATGGAATATTTGTTGAATCGATATGAAAATGTTACATAAAATACCTCAAACTATAATATAACCTAAACTTTTGGTATTACTGAATTTGGATCTTTTATGAAGAAGTTATGACATTTTTTCCCAAAACACATGTTTTAGACTAGTTTCAGGACTAGCCACAAGCCCTATTTTCCACAAAGAGTAACTCCAAAAATACAATGACCCACAAGTTAATTTTTTTACCACAAATACTTGGATATGTTTCCTCAATGGCATAAAAATTTCATGGTCTGAATCATTCTATAAAAAATTTATTGCGAAAATGGTGAGATGACCTGTAAATAACATACATTAGAAAGCACCTGCAGGGGTGTAGACCTATTGGCAAGTGTCGTGTAAATGGAAGAAAATATGTAAAGGAGGTATCAAGTTCAATTCTCACCTTGATTAACTTGTGCTCCATTCTTGCGGGTTGTGCATCGCACCTGGGTTTATAGTGGTAGTGGATGGGTATCGACCCCATGTCACGCAAGTACGAGAACTGCGAGTTGTCGATTCCCCTAGTAAAAAAATTATAAAAAAAAAACATACCTTAAAAAGAATCATTAAAAGAATTTGTATTAACTTTGAATTATAGTACACTCATCACTTCACTTTATTATTTACCTTCTAAAATATCTTAAACCACTTTCACTAATTTGACCTTTTGGGGCTTCTAGATGACATAAGAGGGTCCTCCAACCTCGTAAGGCCATAACTCTCAAACCATGAGAAGTTATGTGATGTTCCAGATACCACTAGAAATGGAATGACATGTACTATCCATATAGAATAGTATTGTCTGCAAATATATCAAAACTCATACCATTATCCATCAAACAAACTTGGGTCCATTACCCAAACCTGGGTTCTCCAACTTCTTATGGCCATAACTCTCTAACCATGAGGAGTTATGTGACATTCCACATACCACCAGAAATGGAATGAAAAGTACTATCCATATAGGATAGTTTTAGTGACAAATTCACTAACCTTAATCTCATTATTCCACAAATAAGCATGGGTTTTATAACCATACATCTAGGATAACTCAATCCGCAAAGCGTCTTCCCGTCAGGGATTTCACCATAAGGGGACCACTTTGGATTTCACCCTTTATGCATCAGGCTTTCTTCAAGGGTTTACGTCAATGAAAACCAACCTTAATCAACAATATCCCCCTTTGGCATTGATGGCAACACTCTGATGAAAAACTAAAATTATATCATGCAATACTGAAGTCATATCACTCATGCTCCCCCTGGAAACATGTCTCTGTCCTCTACATATTTGTGACCATTGCTCCCCCTAGAACCATGCCTATTTCCTCTTCATTTTATGAATCTCTCCCCATTTGTAATCAATGGAAAAGGTATCATTCCATTTGGGTTTTCTGCCCCTGACTGAATTGTCCTCTTTATGGTGTTTCCTCATGTACATCTAAGACATATAAGATAATCATTCAAAAGAATTCATTTTGAAGTAGAAATAACTCCAAGTCTCTGGCGAAGATACTCAAAGGCTTCCTGTGGAAGTGGTCTTTTAAATATGACTTCCACTTGTTCTTTTGTGCCCACATACTCAACTATGATGTTCTTTTCTGCAACCTGCTCCTGTAGAAAGTGATACTTGATTGGAATGTGCTTCGTCTTAGAGTGCATCACCAGGTTATTTGAGATACTGATGGTGCTTCTATTATCACAATAGATTGGAATGGGATCATCATACTCAACCTATATATCTATCAAAGTTTTTTTCATCCAAAGAACCTGTGTACAACATGATGTTGCTGCAATATGCTCTGCCTAGGCTGTAGATAAAGATAATGATGATTGTTTCTTGCTTATCCATGATACTAAATGCTATCCCAAGTAGAACGTTGCTCCATTGGTGCTTCATCGGTCATCAATAAAACTTTCCCAATATGCATCTGTGTAGGCAATAAGTGATAGATCATTTCCTTTTGGATACCATAATCCAAACTCTTATGTTCCTTTGAGATATCTGAAAATCCTCTTCACTGCTAATACATGTGATTCATTTCATGATGCTTGAAATCGTGCCAACTATCCAAATGTCTGCATTACATCTAGTCTGGATGTTGTCACATATAGTAGGTTGTCAATCATTGACATGTATTTCCTCTGATATGTGTACTTTGAATCATCATTTTTTATCAACTTGCAACTGGTTTGCATGGGAGTGATAACCGGTTTGAAATCTTCCATTCTGAACCTCTTTATCATTTCTTTAATATACTTGATTTGAGAAATAAAAATTCCTTGGTTCCTTTGACGTATCTGAAGTCCCAAAAATAAGGATAGTTATCCAAGTAATGACATTTCAAATTCATTATGCATATCCTTTGCAAATTTCTAGCTTAGCCTATCATCATCACTACCAAAAATAATATCATCAACATAAACTTCAATTAATAAAATATTACCTTGAATTACCTTGATGTAGAGGTTTTTGTTTGCACTTCCTTTTTTGAACCTTGCCTATTGTAGATACTTATCTAGTCTAGAGTACCATGCTCTAGGAGTTTGTTTTAGACAAGCAAGGCCTTCTTTAATTTACACACATAATTTGCATTCTCTGACAACTAAAATCCTTCTAGTTTTTCAATGTAGACTTCTTCTTCAATTTCCCCATTCAGAAAAGATGATTTTACACCCATATGATACACTTTAATATTTTTGGAGCATGCATAAGCTAAAAGAAAACATATTTCTTCCATTTTGGCAACTGGGGCAAATGTCTCTTCAAAGTCAATTCATTCAATATTTGCATATCCTTTAAATACCAATCTATATTTGTTCCTTGTAACCTTTCCATCTTCATTCAATGTATTCATGAAAACCCATTTTGTGTCGATCACATTCTTATTCTTTGGTCTTGGAACCAATTCCCAAGTGTCATTTTTCTCTATTTGATCCAATTCTTCATCCATGGCCTTATTCCAAAATCCATCCTTGCTGGCTTCTTCAAAATAGTTTGGTTCAATTGTAGATAAGAGTTCTAGGTGTTGATATTATGGTATATGAGGGAGGTATTAACCTCCATTGTGACCTTTGACAAGATTAGAATATTCTGGAAGAAAGAAAAGAATTGAATAAAACCCTAGAAGAAATGTCGGCTAAAAGAGATAATTAATATTAATTAATTAACACCGAAAGTGAGAAGTCATCCCTGACAGTCTAGAAAAGGCAGTATAAATACACGAGGCTAGTCTTCACTTTAGACACAATTCTCAGAATCACGGAGGTACACCTGTGCGCACTGCAGTTGGGCAATTTTGTGCGCAAGTCCTAGAGAAGGTGATGGCGCCAGTTCTGAAGTCTATAGTTTCGATCTTTCTGGGATGGATTCTCTGATCATTCTTGGTTACCTCTTGCTTGGTGCATTATCCTTGCTTGGCTATTGATTTTCTACCAGAATTATTCTCTCTGTCAAGGTCAAGGTGCTCGAGGGTGGCATTAGTGCCTATGGTTGGGTGACAATACTACTATATTATCTATGGTTAAACGAGCACATCCAATATTCTAACAGGTTATGGGCCCACACCTCCTTCATTCAGTCTAACCACTGGAAGGGAGCATAGCCATAAGGATATTAACAGTTTTGAAGAACAGTCCCTAGGGTTTTCTAGCAGGAGGAGTTACCAAAGCATTATCGCTAGGTTTACTAGAAGGTGCAGTTGCAGAAACCCTAAAACCTTGATCTGACACCTTATGATGGAAAAAATCACTCAAGAAGAAGGTATTCAATTGTGCCTTAGTACAACGCACCTCTTGGCACTCTCAAAATGAAGAAACATCAAAGTTGAAATTTTGGGTCAAAGCCTGACCATCCATCAGTCAATCGAAGTCATGAATGAAAAGACCAATCATCTATATTACTCAACACTCAAAGGAACACTTGAAGATGACATGTGGATAATTCAAAGTGGAGCTTCTAGGAATATGATAGGAGATCAAGCCAGATTCTCCAATATAAATGAAAATAAGACATCGTATAAGGTAGATCTTGGAGACAAAAGAACTTACCCAATCGAAGGAATTAGTCAAGCCTCTGTCAAGTTGAAAACAAGTAACAATGTTCATTTGAGAAATGTCTTATATGTACTTGGTTTAGAAAATAATCTTGTATCCATATCTTTCCTAGAAGACAAAGGAAATAGAATATCTTTTGTATATGGAAAAGTGTTATCTTGGCCTAGAGACTCCAGCATAGAGAATGCTAGGGTTATTGGAACCCATGAAGGAAATCTATACAGACTACTTTAACAAAATGATGAAGCTCTTATACATAATGAATTCAATCCCAATGAACTTTGGCATAGAAGGTACGCTCATATGAACTATCAAGCATTACCCTTCCACAAAAATATGGTTGAAGGAATACCAGAATTGTAGTCTACACATGAAGGAATTTGCAAAGGATGTTCTCTTGGAAAGAATATCAAGAAACCATTCGCAAGAAGCAACAATAGATATAAGGATACTCTATATCTAATACATTCATATGTTTGTGGTCTGATTCCATTCAAATATCTAGGAGGATCTCTTTACATAATCTTCATAGATGATTACTCCAGAAAGACTTGGTTATATCTCTTGAAGACAAAGGACGAAGTATTCAGTAATTTTAAAGAATTCAAAGTAGATATAGAGAACCTCACAAACAATAAAATCAAGACCTTGAGAACAGATAATGGAGGAGAATATACATCCAAGTAATTTGTTTCATTTTTCAAATCAGCAGGGATTAGGAGGGAGTTGATTGTTCCTCATAATCCTCAAAAAAATGGTGTAGCAAAAAGGAAGAACAAATCTATTGAAGAAACTGTGAAGGCACTATTGAACGATCAAGGTTTATCTATGTATTTATGGGGAGAAGCAGCCATGAAAGAAATATATGTTTAGAACATAAGTCCTCACTGCATATTGAAGGATATCACTCTAGAAGAAGCATTCTTGGGAAAGAAACCTAATGTGGAACACTTAAGAATCTTTGAATGCCCTGTTTATTTTCACATTCCCAAGGATAAAAGGAATAAATTAGAACCCTCAAGAAAGAAGGGCATATTCGTGGGATATAGTGAATCATCCAAGGCTTATAGAATATATATCCTAGAACAACATAAGATTGAAGTCAGCAGAGACGTGACCTTCAATGAAAAATGGCTTTCAAGAAATCCATAGAAGAAACTATAGAAGAAGAAGAGTATGAAGAGCCTATCAAAGAAGGCACGTGTCTTACAGAAAGTAATAATGAATAAAAATCACAACTTGATCATCTGATGCAGCCATGTGAGACCATTGATTCAGACATTGTATCCAAAAATAAGAAATGACTAGCTTGGCTTAAAGCTACCCTACAAGATGCAAAAAGACTCAAGGCCCCAAGTGGGACCTTCAGAAAAAGTAAGAATCCCAAGAGATTCTCTAGCTATATAGCATGTATGACAAATATTCTAGATGAAGAACCTACCATGTTTGAAGAGGCCGTTCAAAAGAAACAATGGAAAGAAGCCATGACATAAGAACACCAGTCCATCATGAAAAATGATGTATGGGAAATTGTGCCTAGACCTAAAGAAAAAGTAGTAGTAACTTCAAAATGGGTCTATAAAATCAAACATGCAGCAGACAATAGCATGGACAAAGGAGGGAGAAGACTATGACGAAACATTTTCTCATGTTTCCAAATATACTTCCATTAGAGCTATCATGTCTCTTTCCACTTCCATGGGATCGAGTTTACATCAGATGGATGTAAAGACATATTTCCTTAATGGAGCAATCGAATAAGAAGTATACATTGAACAAACTCAAGGGTTTGAAGTACATTCCAGAAACACTTATGTTTACAGACTAAAGAAATATGTATATGGAATCAAGCAAGCTCTAAGAGTTTGGTATGCCAGAATAGATAGCTACCTAATGAGACTTGGTTTCTCCAAAATTCATGCAGATCCAAATCTTTACTACAAATTCATGAACAATACACATGTGATTCTACTGCTATATGTTGATGATCTATTCTTGACAAGTGAAGATTCTCTCATCATTCAGTGAAAAAAGGAACTAACTTCTGAGTTAGATATGAAAGATCTTGGTCTCATGCATCATTAATTAGGACTAGAAGTATGGCAGAAGCGTGGTGAAGTATTCCTTGGACAAGGAAAGTATGCAATAAATATTCTCTAGAAGTTTGGAATGATGGATTACAAATCCATGGACACTCCTATGACCACAGATATAAGAAAAGTAAGAGATTCAGATTTTGATCCAGTAGATCCATCCCTATATCGATAATTGGTTGGGTCATTGATGTATTTAATAAACACTCAGCCAGACATTTGCTTTGTCGTAAACACACTAAGACAGTTCTAGGTGGAACCTAGACATGAGAATTGGATAGTTGTAAAGAATGTTCTAAGATATATTCATGGGACACTAAACTATGGTTTAAGATATACCACATCCAGTGATATACAGTTTCATGGATTCACATATTCAAATTGGGAATGAAGTGTCGAAGACAAAAGAAGTAATTCAGGGATGTGTTTCATCTTGGGCTCCGCTATGATATCTTGGGGTAACAAGAAACATAATTTTGTCTCACTCAACACAGCAGAAGTAGAATATATCGCAGCATGTGAGGAATGAACAAAAGAAGTATGGCTGAGAAAGTTGATCTCTGGATTATTTGATCAGGTTCCAGATTCGACCATAATACATTGTGACAATCAGTGTTGTATAAGGCTATCAGAACACCCAATTTTTCATGAACGGTCGAAACACATTGAGATAAAATACTAATTTATTCGAGATAAAGTCTAGGAAGGATAATTAAAGCTCCAGTATATCCCCACAGATGATAAGACAATAGATATCCTGACAAAGCCTCTATCCATAATAAATTTTTCATATTTCTGAGACAAATTGGGGATCATGGAAATAACTCCCTTAGCTGAAAGGGAAGAGATGACTCTCCGAGTTGGGAGGGAGCACTGACATATCATTGATTTGAGGATAGTAATTTTCAAGTTTGGAAAATGGTCCATCTTGGGCAGTTCTTTTCTAGTTCGGAAAGTGGCTTGAGATTTATGACGAACAGGCATTTTCCAGTTCAGAAAATGGTCCAGATCGAATGGTCATTTCGTAATGAAAATGGTTCAATGGATTGTTGATGTACCATGGACAGTGATTTCCCTTGTGTCTAGTGTGGGGGAATGTTCTAGGATAGTCTCTCTCCTTAACAGTCACTCTCAATAGTGGTCAAGAAAATTGTTCTGCCTTGTCAGACAGTCATTCTTTCGAAGCTCACAGTTGTGAGAAGTTTCGAAGAATGGTTTATTTTGGAGGTTGGTGCAGGATAGTCATTTCCTTAGGAAATGGTCTAGATAGTCATTCCCTAGGGAATATTCATTCTCTCCAGGTTGCACTTTGTTTAGTGCCGAAGGAATGGCCCAGATAGGTGAATGGCCTAGGTTCAGGAATCAAGGACAGGCATTCCCTAGGGCAGACTCATTCTCTCCAGGTTGCACTTTGTTTAGTGCCAGAGGAATGGCCCGAATAGGTGAATTTTCCAAGCTCAAAAATCAAGATAGTTATCTTCCTTGCTTGAGAAGAATAGTCCAAATATCCCATAATTGATGATCTAATATCTTAGGGAAGATGATCTTCTAGATATCACAAGTGTGAGTGGAAGAATGGCCCAGATGACTCAGTTTATATCATAACATTGTTTCTGTGCAGGTTGATATCCGTTGATATGATTACTATGGAGAATGTGTATCTCTAGACAGTAGAGGTATGCTATTGTGGTGGATATGTTCCATTGTTTGTGACTATGTGTCATGAATTGAGTAGTTGTGTACTACTATGGATAAACACAGTTGTGTTCTATCAATTGACATTGTACCAGTTGTCATGGAGATTATCCAGTTGGATAATAATGACAGTGCTCATGATTTAATTAGCATGTGCCGCTATAATGATGCTACTAGTTGAATTGTATTCTTGTGCTCAAGACCATTATCAGTTATACCTCCCTAGCTAGGAGGGCATGTTGATATTATGGTAGCTACGGGAGGTATTAACCTCCATTGTGACCTTTGACAAGATTATAATATTCTGGAAGAAAGAAAAGAATTGAATATCACCCTAGAAGAGATGTCAGCTAAAGGAGATAATTAATATTAATTAATTAGCACCCAGAGTGAGAAGTCGGCCCTCACAATCTGGAAGAGGCAGTATAAATACATGAGGCCAGTCTTCACTTTAGACACAATTTTCAGAATCGTAGAGATACACTTGTGTGCACTGCAGTTGGGTAGTTTTGTATGCAATTCATGGAGAAGGTGCTACCACCCGTTCTGAAGTCTATAGTTTTTGTCTTTCTGGGCTGGACTCTTTGATCAGCCTTGGTTACCTCTTGCTTGGTGCATTATACTTGTTTGGATATTGATTTTCTACCAGAATTCTTCTCTCTGTCAAGTTCAAGGTGCTCAGGGATGGCATTAGTTCCTATGATTGGGTGAAAATATTGCTATATTGTCTATGGTTAAATGAGTACATCCAATATTCTAACACTAGGTGTGTTTGTTTTGGTGAATGAATTCTTCTTCTAGTCTCAACTCCTTCATCTTTGTTTTCGATAATCTAATCTGAAGGATGATTCTTATGTACACATCTGCTATGTGTCTTTGGAGACACTTGTTGAACTTGATCTTATGTTTTTGTCAGGTTCTCTTCATCTTCCTCTTCTACTTCTTTTTCTTCTTCTTCTTCTTCTTCTTCTTATTCGAAAGGTTGTTCCATTGATTCATTTTCTTCTTCCTTTGATTATGTTCTGCTTGTTTCATCAATTGTTACATTGATTCTTTCCACAACTTTGTTCAATCTCATATTGTAACACTTGGATGTTTTCCTTGTACTTGAGTAACCAACAAGTAATCCTTTGTCCACACGAGAGTCAAACTTTCCCATTCTACCATATTCTCTTTTGATGTAGCATTTGCTTCAAAAAACTATGAAGTGCTTCACATTTGTTGGTCTTCCTTTCCATATCTCATAGGGAGTTTTGTCAGTGTTGTTTCTGAGCATTACTCTGTTTTGAATGTGAATTGTTGTATGCACTGCCTGTGTCCAAAATATATCTGTCAATTTGGAATCCATTAGCATTGTTCGAGCCATTTCCTGTATTGTCATGTTCTTTCTTTCAAAAACTCCATTATGTTGAGGTGTCCTAGAATTGAAGAATTTCCTTTTAGTCCATGACTGCTACAGTAGTCCATAAATTCCTTTGAAGTGAACTCTCCTCCATTATCAGATCTCAAGCATTTGGTTTTTTAATCCATTTCAGTTTCAACCATTTTCTTGTAGATCTTAAAGTTTTCAAAAGCTTCTGACTTATTCTTGAGAAAGAAAACTGCAGTCATTCTTGTATAATCATCAACTAATAACACAAATTATTTCTCACCTTTTAAACCCTTTGTTGTAGTTGGTCCAACTAGATCAGTGTGTAGAATTTCTAGTGGTCTTGTCGTTGAATATTCCTTTGATTTGAACCTAGTCTTTGTTTTCTTTCCTTGTTGACAATGCTTGTGTAAAGTGTTGGTTGGTTTCACGATATGGGCCATTTCTCTGACTCCTTCTCTTTTGTTGACTTTGACAAGGTTATCAAAATGTATGTGACTCATTCTTTTGTGCCATAGAAAAATTTCATCTTCCTTTCCTAGAAAACACTTTTCATTTCCAATTTCACTTAACACATATATGTTTCTTGAAGTTATTGCAGTTGTAGCAACCAATTTTCCTGAACCTTATCTTCTTATCTCACACTTTTGTGAATCGAAAGTAACTTTATGACCTTGGTCACACATTTGACTCACACTTAGAAGATTATGTTTCATATATTCTACTAGTAGAACATATTCTGTCTTTGTGTTCTTGTTCCCAATTTTGATTGTGCCTTTTCCAATTATTTTATTTGAATCATCATTTCCGAAGGAGAGTAGTCCATCTCTTTCCTTTCTTAATGTAAGAAACATGTCTCTATCACCTGTCATGTGTTTTGAACAGCCATTGTCAACATACCAACCACGTTTCTTCAGCTTAGCTTGTAGAGAGAGTGTGCATTCCTCATTTCTATATTGATTTTGTTTTCTTATCCATGTCCTTTTCTAAGGTTCCTGTATGTGACTTTTGTTATTATGTTGCATTTCTCTAGGAGGGACTGTCATTTTTCAATCTTTGGCCATGTGTCCGAAGTTGTTACATTTGTAACATTCCACTTCAGTGCTCAAAGTTTCAAACATGTTGTAACTTCTTCTTTTTGTTTCACTAGGCCTTCTTAGATAACCCTTTTGTGTATGAATTTAAAAGTTGTTTATGTTCCTGTTGTTAGATCTCCAATTCACAGTTTTATGTCCAAAATTATTTCATGCATAACATAAACCAAAAAATATACTTTGATACCTAGGAGTTGAAGATATTCTGAAAGGAGGTTCTCTTATGAATCCTTCTTCTTCTTGAGGCATATATGTATGTTGTTGATTCTGAAATTTGAATCTTCTTAGTGGAGGAGTGTCCATGTAATCTTCCTTGTATATATTCCTATCCCCTTTGATTGTTTATGAATATCTTTTTGGATATGTTTCTTGCTCTGTTGTTTTGGAGCTTGATCCCTTTTCTGTCTGATTTTATCCAAGTCCGGACTTGTCAAGATGAGATTTTTGACTGCTAATAATTTCATCCAAAACTTTTGAGCTATTCTGCATATTTTTCTTTTGAATATATTTTCTTAATGCGACAATCTTTGCTTCCAAATTTCCAATGTTCCTGTCCTTTTCTTCTAGTTGTTCTTTGAGTGCTTATTCAATTCTTTTATCTTCTTCTATATGAACCTTCAAATTTGTGATCATTTGTTCCAGTTCTTGAGTATCTTCTTTCTTATCTAGTTCTTCTTGTAGTTTCTTGTTTTTCTTCTTTTCTCTTATGATAACTTCTATGGCACACATCAATTCTTCACGGTAGTCAACTTCTACCTCTTCAATTTCTTCTTCGACTTCTTCATATTCTTCTTTGGAGTCTTATTTATCATAGTCTTCTACTTCCATGAATAGAACTCTTCCTGTCTCATTTTCACTGACTTCATCTTCATCTGATGATGAGATGTCTTCTTTGGTGCATAAGATTTTCTTGAAAACTTTCTTTCTAGTTCTTTTGCCTTTATATGTTTGTTTTCCTTTTGAGTAACCTTCATCATTTCTCTTTTTCTTATGAAGACATTTGTTAGAAAAATAACAAATACCATCACAATTAAAACAAATTAAAGGAAGCTTACCTCTATACCTATAGTCAGTTCCCTTGTTTAGTATTTTGACGAAGTTGCCCACTTCATCTTCATCTTTTGAGACATCATTGTTGTTGCTATGTTCTTCTTGTTGATTTTTCTTTTGCTTTGATATTTTGGATTCTTTGAAGGATGATTCTTTTACATATGGATTTTCTTGTTCATTTCTCATTTGATATGTTGTGTTAGCACAGAGGCAAACCTAGGTTTAAGCTCTAACAGCGCAACTACAATCCCTAACTACTGGCCCTTTCAAAAACACTTGCGAACAAGATGTAGTCTCACTTGTTCCCTTGTTTAGTATTTTGACGAAGTTATCCACTTCATCTTCATCTTTTGAGACGTCATTGTTGTTGTTATGTTCTTCTTGTTGATTTTCCTTTTGCTTTGATATTTTGGATGCTTTGAAGGATGATTCTTTTACATCTGGATTTTCTTGTTCAGTTCTCATTTGATATGTTGTGTTAGCACAGAGGCAGACCTAGGTTTAATCTCTAACAGCGCACCTACAATCCCTAACTACTGGCCCTTTCAGAAACACTTGTGAACAAGATGTAGTCTCACTTGAAGTAGAAATAGGGGGTTTCATAACATAGGTGCCTACAACTAGAGGAAATACAAAGTGGGTCCAAGGAAACAACACACAACAACCTAGTTATTCTTTATCTCCTTTAATCCTACTCCGTTAACTATATCTTAGATCTAACACAATGATGCAAGAACAGAAAAACATAATAAAAGAGTAGAAGAAGGTAAAGGAACACAGCATCAACCATAGAGACACAAAATATGTGTGGTTCACCCTCTCCCTAGGGCTATGTCCACAGAACTATGTTTCTTGATATTATGGAAAAAACATACAGTTGTATCTGCACTCTTAGTTTGCATATCTCTCTTTCTTCCTCTCTCTTTATCTCTCTCCCTGCGCACCCAGCTGCAGGGTTGATCTTCACACCCAGTTGAATATCTTACAATACCAGAGTGCTCTCACACACATCACCTCTCTCCCTTACAACAATAGTCACTCTCTTACTCCATAATGAGAAGCTCTCTATCTCAACAACCATAGAGAACCCCTCTTCTCTCATATAGGTTCTTATTTATACATTACAATAGCTCTTGGACATCCTTAGGTCAAAACCTAGGTGTCAAAACCCTAGGTGTCTAAAACCCTAGGTCCACTTGACCCACATTTTTCGGGCTTCACCAACCTATCTTTCCATATTTCCCGCAAGGTGCTCCAAAGCATCCATTGGTGGATTTTTCCGCTTGCTAAGTTTTCCATGACCCATCCTCCTCGCTTATCTGTTCTCCTCGATCTCTTCATCCAATGGATTTTGTTCCCTTAATTCTCTCCTTCTTTTCTTCTTCTTTGACCACCTCGACTTGATCTCAGTCAATGTGCCTTCTGCACAGTTCATACTTCGCCTTTCCTCCATAATATTCGCTTTCTTCCATAACCAAGGGCCAAAAATCCCCCAACACTCACCTGTGACTCATCCCGAGGAACTACAAGTTTGAACCTTCTATTTCACTTCGACTTCAGACTGCATAGAGCAGCCTATGCTTCCTACTCTATTCTCCCTTCCTTGTGCAGACTATCTTTTCCATGTATGGTACCCAGTTTCAACTGCACCTAGTACCTAGACCCTTCTCTGTCTGATTTTACTAAGATTTGTGAGGTAGTTGGTTGTCATAGTACAATTTTAATCTGCTCCCATTTACTAAACCTTCCTTCCATTCTCTATTCAAGGTCTTCAACTGTGTATCTCCTCCTTCTGTAATATAGGCTATCTCATATGGCCCCAGCCAATGTGTCCTGAACTTCCCTAGATGCTTCATGAACTTGTTTTCATATACCAATACTAGATCTCCTTACTTAAAGGATTTCTTCTTGATGTGTCTGTCATGGTAAGACTTCTCTTGTTCCTTTTGTACCTGTTGATGGAATCCTGTAATAAATCTGTCTTCTTCCAGTTCTACCAACTGCGCAAGCCTATTTTGAATAGGGCCAGTGTCATCCATGTCTGTAAATGCTACAATTATCAAGCTAGGAACTAAATATTCCATAGGTACTACTTCTTCTAGACCATAAACCAACTTAAATGGAGTCAGCATTGTCAGCTTCTTGCAAGTGGTTCTATAGGCCCATAACACTGTTGGTACTCTCAAATCCCAATAATCTTTGTTGACACTGAAAATATTCATCAGTGGTGTCTCCAAGATCTTGTTGAAGGCTTCAACTGTACCATTCTCTTGAGGATGGTATGGAGTGCTCATATGGTGATGAACTTCAAATTCTTGATTCGAGGCTTCAATAGTTTTATTAATAAAGTGTGTGCCTTGATCGCTCATAAGGATCTTTAGGAATCCAAACCTGGTTATGATATCATCAAATATGAATCGTCCAATTGTAGTTGCACTACAATCCTTAACTGCTCTTTCGTATTCCCACCTGATCAAATATTATGTTGCAGTGATTATGTAGCAAGCTCCTGTGCACTTTCCTGGTGGGTTGATAGGTCCCACAAAATCAATGGTCCATTTCTAAAATTCCTATAAGGTTAGCTAAGGTGTTAAAGGCATCTCATCCCTTCTAGAAGGTTTCCCAACTCTTTGGCATACATCGCAGGCTTTGTAATATTCCTTAGTGTCTTTGTGTAAACTGGGCCAACAAAGTCCAACTCTAAGAATCTTATGCATTGTTTCTTTACCTACATAGTGTCCTCCTACAATGTCTGCATGTGCTTCTTCCAGATTCAGTGGTCTTTCTACCTCCATAACACATCTCCTCAAAATCTCATCAGGTCCCATCTTATATATCTGTCCAACTATATGTGAAAATTCTGCAGCACAAACTACCAGTTTTTTCTTCTGGATGACTGTATAGTCACGAGGTGTCATTCTTGTTGATAGGAACTGCACTATCTTGATGAAGTGATCATCAACCTTTCATATGGCTAGAAACTATGCATCTGGTAGTGTATCCTCCAAGCTAGTAGGTTCCTCTCCATGTTCCAACCTAGACAAGTGGTCAGGTCCCTTATTCATTCTCCCTAGATTTACCACAATTTCAAAATCATATTCCTGAAATAACAGAAGCCATTTGCATATTCTTCCCCCCAACATTGGATTGTTGACTAGATATTTCAATGAAAAGTGATCAGTGAACATCTTAAAGTGTCCTCCCAACAAGTAGTGATGAAAATTATGCAGTGCATATACCATGGCTAAACCTTCTCTCTCAGTGGTAGTGTAATTTATCTCAGTTGTAGAGAGATTCTTTCTTGAAAAGGCTAATGGATGGTCAATATCTCATGTTCTTGGTTGTGCTAACACTTCTCCTAATGCAATAGATGACGCATTGACGTGCACATGGAATTCCTTACTCCAATCTGGGAAAATTAGAATATGCATAGTGACTGTTTCTTGTTTCATTGTGTCGAAGCTCTGTTGGCATTCTTCTGTCCATTGAAACTGAAAATATTTCTTCAACATATTCTCCATGGGTGTTGTAATATATGCATATCCCTTAATGAACTTTCTATAGTATCTATTATGTACCATCTTAATGCACAGCTATCTAACTGAAGTAGGAGGGGGTAGGTCAACAATGATGGCAATTTTGGAAGGATCTACTAGCAACCCCTGCTTACACATGATATGGCCTAGCAGAACTCCAAAGGGTGAAAATAAGATGCACTTATTCAAGTTCGGGTCAATCTAACATTACCTGCACTTATTCAACATTAGTATTAAACATTCAATATAGTTTTGTAATAAGCTAAAAATAGTCCAATCATCAAAATATGCTTCCAGAAATTTATGTAGAAATTCCTTGAATTCTTCGACCACCATCCTAGAAAATATGGTTGGTGCATTCTTCAATCCAAAAGGCATCATTGTATACTGGTAGGATCCCCATTATGTTTCAAATTTGGTCTTATGGTGATCTTCCTTGGGAATCTTGATCTGGTGATAACCTAAAAATGCATCTGTGAAGGAGTAAACTTCATTTCCTCCTACATTATCTAACACTTTGTCAGTAAAATGTGTAGGGAATGGATCATGTAAGCATGCATCATTCATTTTCCTCAATTATACATAGATTATAATCTCTCATTTTTTATTATCTTGAACCACCATAGGGTTAATCCATTCTGACTCTTCAACAGATTCTATGATTCATGCTTCCACCATTATGTCTAATTCAATCTTGACTTTCTGTTTATATTTGGGATTCAATCTGTAGGGTATTTTCTTGACTGGCCTTGCATCTAGTTTCAAGGGGATATTCATTTCTCCCATGGGCCCTTTAATGCCCTTCATGTCAGTGAACTTGGTTGGAAACAAGTCCTAATATTCATGCAATAATTTTGTGATCTTATCAATGGTGGAATCATCCCAGTAATCTTCAATGTTTGCTAGCTTAGGTTTTTTCTCTATTCCAATGTTAACTTTCTTGATTTTAATTGGTTTTCCAATAAAAGGTAGTTCAACTCTCAGTCCTTATATGTCTCTATGTCCTTTTGTTTCTATGTTTCTCACTTTCCTAGGATCATCATCTTCATCAGCATTGATATTGTAACAACCTTTCAATTTTTGAAGAGGTGCAGTCCATTCATCCTCTTCTTTCCCGACAGGGAAGCTAGGTGCCTCCTCAAATACATTTTGTCTTACAACTTTTAAATATTGATCTAATGTAGGGTGTTGAATTTCAAATAAAAATGTAGCTACAAATTTATGAGTCATACCGTACCAATCTACAGTGGTGAGGTGTAGTTTTGCTTGAAGATACCAATTGATAGGGGTTGTGTCCAAAGTGTTAACGCATTTATGCACCCACTGATCTTGAGGAATGTTGCTCCATGCTTCATCACAACTTTTCACATGGTCCTTCGGATAGCTTTGACCTATATATCTAACTTCGCACCCTTCTACTTGTTCTGAAAAGCGCACTGTCATCAAAGTGTGAAATTGCACCCAGCCTGCGATGTTCTTTTTGTACGTTCCCCACCATCTCATTGGCATTTCTTTAAAGGCCTCATCCAATGCCAACAATCTCTGTTGTATTGGTACAATTTCTTCAAATTCCAGTAAGAAAGTTTCTAAATTATTTAGACCGTCAAATGTGGGAAAAGTATTGATCTTTGTGCCAATCCAGCGAACTTCCCTAGTCAATCTAGCAGATATCTTTGTAGAAAATTCATACATTTTGTTCTACCAATTCTCTAGTGCTTCTTCCGAATCTGATGGCATGTGTTTTCACTTTGTCAGCTTAGATTCCCATCTATTGTAGGATTAATGTAATCATGTTGTGTTGCAGTCAATTTATATATATTCTCTAGATTGTATGTGTGGTCTTCTTCTCTGATGGGCTTTGTGTATCTGCGACCTTCATCAGAATCAAGAGGTACAATGAACTGAAGGCCATCACCTTCAAATTTCATCCTTCTTTTATTTAAGTCAACAACAGTCGAATTATTGAAATCCTAGTCAATTCCTAACAGCGTAGGATAAGGATAGATATCGTCAACTATCTCAATCACCTCGAAGTCTGCAAACTTTCTTACCATGTCAATGTCCATAGGGACATGCTCCAACTTTCCAAAGGGGCTTATTGCTTGCTCATTACCCATCCTGATCTTGATAGGGTAATAAATCAGCTTAGGTTTTCCCATCAGTGTCGAGGTCTGCTTCTTCATAACATTGACTTATGATCCTAAGTCAAGGACCACATAATCTATATCATAATCTCCAATCTGAGCATTAAGGTGTAGTTATTTATTTGTCCTTCTCTTTTTGGATACCTAATGTACTACTTTATTTAGTAGAGGATATATATTACCTATCTCATATTGTCTAATCAAATCTTGTATCTCTTGTACATCTCTTTCATCCTTAATCAAATTTGTGCAAGTACATAAAAATTCCATAAGATTGCTTACCTCTTTTCCTTCTCTGGGCTAAGAAGACTGATCGAATGCGAGAGGAATTCCACATTCTCTCACTTTTGGTTGTGTCTTTGATGAAGAAGCATGATCTCTTCAAAATTATTTTCTTTCCTCTTCAAATGTTTTCTTTTCTTTCCTTGGATCAAGCACTTGTATCTTTTTTGCAACTCTTTTGACTCTTGATTCTTTTGTAGTCTTTCATGGGGTCACTTTGTCTTCTCCTGTAACAGTGCCTCCTCTAGTGATAACAACAACTCTAGGATCCTCTCTGCGAGGTTCTGCTGAGATTATTTGTACTTGTTGGTTTCCTCCTCATTTATTCTAAAGTTCGGCTAACAGCGCAAGACACTCTTCAATAACATGTTCAAATGAGTTGCAGTAGCTGCAAATGGTACAAGGGTTTTGAAATTCCCTTGTCAAGTGACCTGGTTGTGCACAGTTATAACAAATGATCTAATCTCAACCTCGACCCATGCCTCCTCCTCATCCTCTTCCTCGAAATCCACCGCGAGGGTTGAAGTTTCCTCTTCCTGGAGAGTTAAACTGTGCAATACTTCCCTCTTGTTGCATCTCTCCTTGAATTATATATGTATCTCTTGACCTTTCATGCAAGAGATCATAATCCCTATAGTCCTTCCCATCATGCCCCATAGATTTACAAAATGTGCAATAAATATTTGTAGGTGTCTGAACATATTTTTTCATGTAATAGCACTCACTAAGGCGATGTCTATTTCTACATACCTAGCACCAAGGTAGAGTAACCTTCTTCAAAGGGATCGGAGATCTAGAGGCCAAGTATTCATGAAATAGGGGGCAATTCTCCTTATCATGGCATTCTGACTTGCATCTGATACACCAGATTTCTTATCTTTTATCTTTTCCCTTGTCTTTCTTCATATCCACAACCTATAGAGATAGGCTATTTACCTGACTCAAAATTTGACTCATACCTGAGTTGGATTCTCCCATAGGGGTTGATTCTAGTTTCATGGTGATCTCCATTGCCTCGGCCTGTGAAGCAATCTTAAGTTGCATCAGAGGGACTCTGATGTGTTGTAAGAGGGCAGCAATGAACCATTCCTTATTTTTCTCGTCTGGGATCTGAAAACTAAATCGGCATGTTAAGGTCTTAAACCTATGATCAAACTCCCAAACAGATTCAACAACTTTTTTCTTGATTTATTTCAGTTTTGCAATGCATTGTGATTCTGACTTAGGTTTCTTGAATTTTGCACTCAATGCAGTCTTGATCTCATTCAATGGTTTAGGATATGAAACTATGTTAACAAATTTCATGTACCAACTCAGTGTGCAGTCTCTTAAGGTAGTACTAAACTAAGCTCTCTTAATTTATTTTTCATTGACTTACTTAATACTACATATAGCTTCGCATAGAAACCAGTGCTAATCAGGATCTTCAAATCCATCTCCTCTAAATATAGGTAGAATTATTTCATCTGCCATAGATCTTCCTAGGTTTTCTGACTGAGTATGTGTTGAACTACTAGTAATAGTTCTCTGAGTGCTCTGATGACTTTGACTACTCTAGTTATTCTGGATACTTAATGTTTCTAAAACAACATGAGTAGTAATAGTACTTACTTCAATATTCTGCACAGTTCTTGAAGTTTTTGATTCTTCCCGGTGAGGTTCTTCAGTCTTCCCTTTCTCTGCCTTAGTAGACTCTGAATGTTCCTCGTTCAATAACTCTTCTTCTTCTCCACTTTATAACCCTTCATCCTGTATTAGTGTTTGTGGCTCTGCTCAAATAGGTTTACTAGGGGAACTTCTCTGAAGGCTCTCCCACTACATGTATGTCCAACTTCTGCATCGTTGTCACTGTCTGAGTTCCTGAACATTAGCTTTTCAATCTGACAAACTACTGTATCTTCAAGATGTTCTTCTCATGCAATAGCATCTTGATCTTCAACTTCAAAAACTGTAAACATTTTCCTCTCAACCCCTTAAATAAATATCTCTATTCTTGGCTATATAACTCTACTCTATCAATAGAAAACTCGGTAATGTAACCTCCAATGGTTCTATCAAACCAGTGATCTACTACTCTTGACATGGCGTTATCAACTCTCTTGACCTTCTTGATCAGCATCGACATCCAAACCATAGGAAGACTAGATCTGATCTCAAACTGGGTATCTGCTAATCTAGTTAACCACTCATATAGGTCCTTATGAATTTCTCCAAAGAATTTTTCGTGTATATCAGTAAATATATACTTTCCCAACTAGTCTTTTGTACTAAGTTTAGGTTTCTTGTTCTGAGCTTCTGCAAAGTCCTTTTATTTTTCTTCTATCCACTTCTGAATCTTTGTCTTCGATGGAAACCACCTTGAAATTCCCTCAATAAGATCTCAGTCCTGACAATAGAACCATTTGTTGGCACAGGGGCAGACCCATGGTTCATATCTAATAGTGCACCAACAAGACCTAACTACTGGCCCTTTCGGCAACACCTACAAAGTAGATGCAGTCTCACCCGAAGTAGAAATAGGGGGTTGCAGAACACAGGTGTCTACAACCAGAGGAAATACAAAGTGGGTTCAAGGAAACAACACACAACAACCTAGTTATTCTTTATCTCATTTAAGCCTACTGTGTCAACTATATCTTAGATCTAACACAATGATGAAACAACAAAACAATATAACAACAGAATAACAAAGTAGAAGAAGGTAAAGGAACATAATATCAACCACAGAGACACAAAATATACGTAGTTCACCCTCTCCCTAGGGCTACGTCCACAGAATTGTTGTTACAAGAGAATCCCCCTGTAGACAAGTGGATTTCCTATTGGATACTAGACCCCTATAACCAAGACAGAAAGGTGAAAATGTTAAACACTGACATTCCTTCTAATGAGGCTAAACTATTCAAGGAATAAGAAGAAAGGAATATAAATACCTTTAATAACGTTTGTCCTTTCTTGATCCAGGTTGATCTTGATCTCCAAGTTCTTTAGAAGGTCCTGCAATTAAATGAACAACAACAACAAAAAATACTTCATATTCCTACTATGATTAACTTCAAAATAGATCTATTAAAAGAACAAGTTCATGAAACATACACAAACTTGAAGGAAACAGGCCAAGAACATATATATATATATATATATATATATATATATATATTAATGAAAACAAAGAAAAGTATTTACAACCATAGTTGTAGATACAATAGCTTCACTAAGCTCTCTTTGTCCAAACCCTTTCTCAAAAGTTCCATGATCAGAATGACTATAACTTTCACTAATAAAACTCCCTTATGAGATCATAAGTTTGATGCCTTCCATGTCTCTCCTTTTACCATGAAGAGGCCTCCTTATATAGGCTTGGAGAGGCCTAACCACTTTAGAGATCCTTGTGATAGGTTGAGGATATTTCTCCATCAGTTTTGGATCCTCCCTAAGATCGATCCTTGACCTTAGATTCGAATCCAACTAACTCCAGAGATGAGGGGGATTTCTCCCTGATTTTCCTCAACAGTCAAAGATTCCCTCAAACATGCCAACGCTCCTCCAAAAGGGTGCATAGAGCGTTGCAACGCTCCCCCCAAGGAGGTATGGGAGAGATAGCACTCCTTGATAGTGGTTAGGAATGTGTTGCCCTTCAAAACTGACTTTTGAGTGGTTTTTTCCATGGCAAAATCTTTGTACTATTCATCAGATGATTTCTCCCTCTTTAACCAGACCCTGAGGATGTCTTTCAAGTGTTCTTGTGATGTCGTTCAAGACACGACATAGGAAAGATAATTGTATGATGTATGTGACACTTGCGACACTTACGATGATGGCAATAGGTCATCACTAAAATGAGTAATTTTGATGTATAACAACTATGTTTCTTGATATTATGGAAAAACATACAATTCTATCCGTGCTCTTAGCTTGCAGATCTCTCTCTCTTCCTCTCTCTTTCTCTCCCTGCCCTGTGCACCCAGCTACAGGGTTGATATTCTCACCCAACTGAATATCTTACAATACCAAAGTGCTCTCACACACATCACGTCTCTCCTTTACTACAATAGTCACTCTCTTACTCCATAATGAAAAAATATTTATCTCAACAACCATAGAGAACCCCTCTTCTCTCATCTAGGTTCTTATTGATACATTACAATATCTCTTGGACATCCTTAGGTAAAAACCTAGGTGTCAAACCCTAAATACCAAAACCCTAGGAGTATAAAACCCTAGGTCCACTTGACCCACGTTTTCTGGGCTTTGCCAACCTATCTTCCCAT
This sequence comes from Picea sitchensis, assembly GCA_010110895.2. Taxonomy (NCBI): domain Eukaryota; kingdom Viridiplantae; phylum Streptophyta; class Pinopsida; order Pinales; family Pinaceae; genus Picea; species Picea sitchensis. The sequence continues at coordinate 6,184 of SNQJ01S0005294.1, read as the reverse complement.
CTTTCTCGCGATGTGCTCCAAAGCATCCATTGGTGGTTTTTTTTTCTTGTTGATTTTTCCACGACTCATCCTCCTTGCTTATCTATTCTCCTCAATTTCCTCATCCAATGGCTTTTTTTCCCTTACTTATTTCCTTCTTTTCTTCTTCTTTGACCACCTCGACCTGATCTCAGTCAATGCACCTTCTACGCAGTTCATACTTCACCTTTCCTCCGTAATATTCGCTTTCTTCCATAACCAAGGGCCAACATGTTGTGAAGATTCCATGTAGTTCGTCCATGCTTATTGATTTTAGATCTAATCTTTATTCTAGTGATGATATATTAGGGTTAAATCTCATAGGAAGATATCTTAGTACCTTTTGAACAATTACGGATTCTTCGATTTCTTCTCCCAATGCTATGATTACATTCATTGTTTCATCGACTCATAAGAAGTAGGCTTCAATATTCTCATCTTCCTTCATATTTAGTTGTTCGAACTGACCTCTGTAAGTTTGAATCTTTGTTGCTTTGACTTTTGAATCTCCTTCATAAATATTTAGAAGCTTGTCCCAAATCTCTTTAGCGGATTTACAATGTGCAACTTTGGTGAATACCATTTCACTGAGACCATTCAAAAGTGAATTTGTGGCTTTGGAATTATTCTAACCGAGTTTCATTGCTTTTTCATTTGTTGGTGGAACTGCTAGTGTTGTGTATCGATCTACAATTGATTGCCAAATTTAAAATCCATGTGCCTGTATATATGTCTTCATCCTTATGCTCCAAAAAGCGTACTTTTGTCCATAAAAATGTGGGATTCCATTTTTATACAAGTTGTTGCTCTCCATGATCTACCTTTCAGTGGTTAAACTGATTTCTAAAGGAACCTGCTCTAATACCAATTGTTGGATTACTGAGAGGGGGAGGTGAATCAGTAATAAAGAAATAATAATCCTTTTTAACAAATTCATTGATCATCATCTCATTATTCCACAAATAAGCATGGGTTCTCTAACCATACTTCTAGGATAACACAATCCACAAAGTGTCTTCACGTGAGGGCTTTCACCATAAGGGGACCACTTTGGACTTCATCCTTTTTGCTATCGGGATTTCTTCAAGGGTTTACATCAATGACAAGCAACCTTAATCAACAAATCCAACCACAATCTATCTTTGTAGTCAACGTTGATCCATAATTATGTCTTTCATGTTTGTTTTGCAAAGATCTGAAAGCATGATTTCCATTCCTTTGATTTTTATGGTGAATATGATGATAGGGAATAGATTTTTTCATTGGTTGATCAAAAGAAGTAGGATCATGGTCAGATTCACTTAAAGGAGTAGAAAAACCTGGCATGTTGGAAACAATGTCATTTATATGCTCAAATTATGCCATGTGAGGAACATGAAACTCATCAATATGTTTGGCACAATCAGTAGTAGGTTGCTCTTCCAGCAAACTAGTTTTAACCCCACCTACAATAAATAAAACTCCTTTGGTTGTAGAAAGGCCATGTATAGGTAGGTAGGAAACAACAGAATCTTATCCAAGACATGTCTTGATGAATGGAGACCTTTGAAAATTGATGATATTATCTAAGGTTTCAGTACTCTTTTCAAACTTCAAGCTTCTATTCAACTTAATAATTGTTTTCCCTGATTCCTTTCTTAGGGAAACAATTTCAGATTCTATCTCTTCGCAATTTTCTTCCTTTTTATTCAGGTTGATTCTCATCACTTCTTCCATGCTTCTTCCTTCTTCTAATTGAACCTTTAGGTTCATGATATAATTTTCTATGTATTCAAGGCTTTGTGACATTTTGTCTTTTGAATCACGATCCTCCTCTTCATATTTTTGTAGTTTCTCCTTTTGTTTCAAGTTATTTTTCTTAAGCTTCTTCATTTTGCTTAAGGAAAATGAGTTCTTCAAGATTCACTTCCCCACTTGTTTCATCATTTTCCTCTTCTTTTGAGTCCATCGTTTCTGTCCCATTGTCTTCAACAATGTTTTTATTTTATTTCCATAAAGAGAGTTTCTTCTCTATCGCTATAGAAACTGCTTTCACTGCTTTCTTCAGACAAGTAACTAACCCTTTTTTAGTAGATATTCTTCTTATGCTTATAAGACTTCTTCTTATTTTCATGATTATCTTGTTTGTGGTTTTTTTTGTTGATGATGTGTGATCCCTCTCTTTAAATTATGGTCTTCTTCAACATCACTACTTTCATCATTTGCATATGGACACTTATCAGCAAAATGTCCTACTTTTCCACAATTAAATCATTTAAATGGAAGTTCACCTTTATATTTTTTGGATCCCTTCTTGAGTTTCCTTACAAAATGGGATCCCATTGCATCTGATTCATTTTCAGAGCTATTGCTTGATTCATTATCTTTGTTAATTTTTTTCTTTGAGGATTTTAAGGCTGCTTCTTTCTTTAATGGATTTTATTTCTTTGTCCTCATTTCATATGTCATGAGAATCCCATGCAATGCGTACATTGTTAATGAATTAATATCCTTCATTTATTCAATGGCATAAAATTTGACATCAAATCTTAAGGGGAGTGATACTAACATATTTTGTACAATCATCGGTTCCTCAAACTTTTCACCAAGTCCTTTGATGGGGTTGAAAATTTGATCCACACAGAGAAGATAGGCTACAACATTATCTTCAGGTTTCATTTTCAAGATCTCGAATTGTCTTCTATGACTTTGGATATTTTCATTCTTGACTTTGCCATCGCCTTCATAGATATTTTGAATCTTGTCCCAAATTTCTTTTTCTAATCCACAATGTATCACCTTGACAAACTCATATTCTCATAGACCACACAAGATGGAATTGATGTCTTTTTCATTATTTTCACTAGGCGACTTCCCAACTGCTCATGTTGGTAGAGTTGTTGGGGTTGTATAACTAGTCATGATTGATTTTCAAATGTCAAAACCAAGAGGCATTAAATAGGTTCGCATCATTATTCTCTAGAAGGCATAGTTTTGTATGCCAAACAATGGAGCCCTGTTTGTGGAGAAATGTTCTTGACAGGCCATGTGCGCTCCCAAGATCTACCTTCCAATGGTTAGACTATCTCTGAAGGAACCTACTCTGGTACCAATTGTTGAGCACACACTTATACTGAGAGGGGGGGGTGAATCAGAATAAGACATTTTTTTACTTTTTCAAACATTTATCGACCATAAGAAAACAATTGCATTGCATAACATGGAACATAATATTTATGTGGAAACCATTTCGGGAGAAAACCACAAAAAATCTCTTTATAATTCTTTGTAGGAACCAACCTACTGGAGACACCAATCCCCACTAGTACAAATCCTAGTAGGAACCAACCTACTCTTACAAATATTCATAGACAATAACCCCCACTACTAAGAACCAACTTAGAAAGAGACACCAATCTCTTACAGATATTCATAGAAACCAATCTACCGGAGACACTAATCCCCACCGTTAACCACCAATTTAGAAAGAGACGTGAATCTCTTAGATATATTCATAGACACCAATATACTAGATACACCAATCCCCACCTCTAAGCACCAACTTAGAAAGAGACATCAATCTGTGTGTGATTTGCAATAACCTTCACTGAGTATGCTTAATACTTCTCCCTTCACTAGGTCTACTTATTGCCTCTACCTTCACCAGGTCTAACCAAAATTCGAATTACCAAATGGTAATTTTCTCAAATCTTGTTGTTTTTGGCCTCTTCCCAAAAAATAACTTGTACATTATTCCATGTATCAAATTTTTCAGATATGATTATAAAAATGTTATCTGAAGTACTTTTGTACATCTCCTTTGTTATCTGAATTTTTTACAGTCTAAAGAGTCCCATAAAAAGTTATAATGAAAATGCCAAGTTGACATGTTTGAAATTGATTTGAAGAGAGTTCAGGAACCCTAACTTCCACTTGGAAAATATCCAAAATTATAGTTGAAAAGCCTCTGAAATTTGTACCACGTGTACACCATGATCTCTCCTTTATCTCTACAAAGTTTCAAGGTCTAGAACATCCCAAAAAATATGTTATAGCAAAAGTTCCAAGATGAATTGTTAGAAAAAATTTCAAGGGAATTTTGGAACCCTTACTTCCATGGGGTATATCTCATAAAGTCTAGAAAACCAGAATCGAAACCTTATACCACATATACATCATTATCTCTCCTCTATATCTGTAAATATTTAAGGTCTGAAACATCACAGAAACAGAGTTATAGTGAAAGTTCCAAGATGACATGTTTGAAATGGATTTTAGGATCACTCAAGAAACCTAACATCCACAAGGAATATCTATGAATGTATAGAGAAACATAACATTAAAATTTTACCACATGTACACAACTATCTCTCCTCTATCTTTACAAAGTTTCATGTTTTGAAAAAAACCAGAAAAATAATTTATAGCTAAAGTGCCAAGATGACTTGTTCAAAACTGATTTCAGGAGCATTCAAGAACCCTAACTTCCATAGGGAATATGTCCAAAAATGTAGCAAAAACTAATACAAAAATTGAACCACATGTACACCAAGCTCTCTTCTCTCTCTCTACAAATTTTCAAGTTCTAAAAATCCCATAAAATAATTTATAGTGAAAGTGCCAAGACAAATTGTTTGAAATTGATTTCGGGAGCATTTTGGAACCCCAACTTCCATAGGTCATAAAATGTTCCAAATTTCAAGGTCTAAAATGTCAAAGTAAAAATGTTATCACAAAAATTCTAAGATGGCCTAAAACTTATTTCGCAATTCAATCTTTGCTAATCCATTTTTCACCCCACTTTCTCTCAATGCTTTCTCTTTTTATACTTTTTAATAACCCTTCATGAAGGTACATGTCCATTCATTAAATAATTAATTCCCAATACTATGGTGTTGGCACAAGGGAATAACCGAGGTTCAACTCTTACACCACACCAACAAGCCCTAACTACTGGCCCTGTTGGAAACACCTGCAAAGCAGATGCAGTCTCACCCAAAGTAGCAATAGGGGGTTGCAGGACACAGGTGTCTACAACCAGAGGAAATACAAAGTGGATCCAGAGCAACAAAACACATAAATCTAGTTATTCTCTATCCCTCTTAAGCCTACTTTGTCAGTTATATCTTTGATCTAACACAACAATTCAATAATAGTACAACATATGGTAAATAACACAGCATCAATCATGTAACACAACAAGCTATACGTGGTTCACCCTCTCCCTAGGGATACATCCACATAACTGTGTTTCTTGATATATTATGTGAAAACATATAGTTCTATATGTGCACTTATCTATAGATTTATCTCTCTGTGTCTCTCTTTCTCCCTTCCCTCCTTGTGCACCCATCTACAGGGTTAATCTTCACACCCAGTTGAAGATATTACAACACAGACTCAATATTGTTCTCAACAACAACACTCAACAATGAACAAACATAATCATAGTGTTAATGAACCAACTATTGAGAAACCCTCTCGACTCTCCCAGACCTTTATTTATACAATAGATGGCAAGAGTCTAGGTGTAAAAACCCTAGATCCAAAACCCTAGGTCCACTTGACCCATTCTTTAAGGGCTTTGACAACCTGCCTTTCCTTATTTTCCGTGAGGTACTCCAAAGCACTCATTGATGTCTTCTTCCGCTTGTTGATTTGTCCACATTCCATCTTCGTTATTTCTTTGTCTTCCTCGATCTTCTCTTCCAACGGCTAGCTTTTCCTTATTTTTCTCCTTCTTTTTTGATTCTTTTCAAAAAATGACATAAATATATCACACTTACCTTCATAATCATCATTTAGAAACAAAGTAAGCATGATCTTACCATTCCCTCGAAATTTCTTGATGAATGAGTCCTCCAGCCATTGTGCAATCTTGTCATGATAAGGGTCATAATGGCATGGGCGAGTGTAAGTAAGTTTGAAAAACTTGTCAAGATTACGAGGAAATGAAATAACCATTAGCCAAGGCTGAAGTGCCCCATTCTCCTGACAATTCTCTAAGTGTTTATTAATTTCTTCACATGGAGGATCTAAAAGGAATATGTCACGCCTACTTCCAAGATACTTAGGTAAAAACAAAGCAAGCACAACTTTATATTTATTATGAAAAAAATTTATATACGAATATTCAAGCCATCCTAAGATCCTGTCACAAAAATGAGGATGCAAACCATGACTTTGA
>SNQJ01S0005293.1:168978-190452 GCA_010110895.2 Picea sitchensis | reverse complement strand
CATGAAAGAAGAGGTGACACCAACCTAAGGTCTAGTACCCACTCCATTACTCCGGCTATGGTTCGCATGAGGAGCCATTAAATTCCCTGTGGTGAATAAGTGCACTACCATAATTGTTGCGCAAAATCCCATCATTCAAATGGGTTGGAATTTTGGCTGGGGGATAGGGGTAATAACTCCCCTAGATTCATGCGTTCCAACATTCTCGAGCTATCCATCTATCACCCCGTCTAGGGAATAATGAATTTGATTTTAAAATAATCCTTTTTAGGGTTTTTTCTTGTGACAATTGCACAATTTTAATATTAGATATCATTTGATAGAGTGTGCATATTTCATCCAAACCAGTACTAGAAGATCCAAAATAGAAATGTAGGTCATAATATCCAATAACATAATTATAGTAAAAGTTATGATCGTTTTAAATTAATCACCTTAAACCCTATTTGCACAAAGGAACTCCATTAAAAAGTAAATGATTTTCCTTAAAACCCTAGTTCTATTTTTGGGTTTTCACAAGAAATATGGTACTAGTATTGAACAATAGACAAAAGAGATAATTTCCTCATTGGGAATGTTTTCGAAAATATCTTTTTCTCTTCAATTAAGAGGTGATGTAACCATGTAGTAGAATTTGCTTAAACATGAAAATATGAATGTACTTTCAAATGAAGAATATGAAAACATATTTTTGAATAGGTGGTCTCATATCACAGATCACCAAGGATTCATTTTCATGCACAACCTTCCTATTACATGTTCATGGTTGTATTCAACATAAAAATATTATATTTTCTATAAAAACTAGTAGCAAGCATAATCTCATGAATGTTAATTGCAAGTTCCCACAAAAAATATTCAATACACACAAGTTGAGGGTAAAAATGTTAATATTTTTATAGATCTTGATGAAAGTTTTATGGATTCATCCACTTTTCTAAATAATTTTAAGGTTTATTAAGTTCTGGATGCAGAGATTAAAAATTATCTCGATCAAAGTTTTATGAATTCATCCACTTTTCTAAATAATTTTACTTGTTATTGTGTAATAATTGTAATATTTTAAACGGGTTTTTTATTTTATTTTATTTTATGTATTAAAATTATTTAATATAGAAAAATATTGTTAGAAGTCATCGTTCGTTTTATGGATTCCTCCACTTTTCTAATTAATTTTGTTTGTTATTGTGTAATAGTTATAATATCTTTAAAGGTTTCTATTTATTTTATGATTTTATGTATAATAATTATTTAATATAGAAAAATATTGTTAGAACTCATTGTTTTATGGATTTACCCACTTTTCTAAGTATTTTTATTTGTTAGTGTGTAATAGTTGTAATATGTTTAAAGTTTATTATGTATTTTATGATTTTATATACAACAATTATTTAATATAGAAAAATATTATTAGAATTTATTTCAATATCACATTTATATACATTTTAATAATTATGTTTAGATTTTTTAATTTTAATATTTTATCCACTTTCTCTCCCATTAATATAAATAATTGAAATGTAATACTATTAGTTCTGGTTAGTATTAGATATATATCTTTTCAATAAAATTAAAAAAAAAAAAAAAAAACAATATAAAAGTAAAACAAAATTTTAATTCAAAAAAAAAGTGAAAACAAAAAATTGTTACTTCATATGGAAAAATTCTCACACAAACTTGGTTACTACTTAGAATGTCAAAGGTTAGAAGAATATTATTACAAGAAAGTTGTTTATGTGTTGCAATTCACACTCCTCTAAACTCTAAATTTAACTTATGATTTCATGAAATTACAATTTTAAAGAGGATGGAAGTATATCTTGAATTTTATTATTAAAAAATTTTGAATTTTATCATTAAAAAATTAAAGAAATATTATGGAGTAGAATCTTGGTAGAATACTTGGAAATATCTTGTGTTTTATTATTAAAAACTTAAAGAAATATTTGTTGGATTACTTAGAGGGGGGTGAATCAGTAATAGAGAAATACAATCATTTTTAACCATACAATCCAAGTGTCATATCAATGTAGCATTATCATCTAATAAATACAGAGTAAATAAGCATTAAACAAATGAAAAATCATATACATACACAGTACACCCGTGTTTTACGTGGAAACCCAAAGTGAGAGAAAACCACAAAATGTTTTTTCTTATATGTCTTGAAGAATTACATTCATTGGAAGCACCAACTTCCTTTGTTTTCCAGCTGCAACTGGAAGGAGACTCCAAACCCCTTGTTTCTCAGTCTACAACCTGAAGGAAGCTCCAACACCCCTATTATCTGACTACAACCATAAGGAGGTTACAACCCCCTATGTTCTCCGACTACAACCAAAAGGTTGCTACAACCATCTGTCATTGCCCCGTCCAACTTCCCTGAAGTAGAAGTAGAATGATGGAACCACTCTCACACTATCATTGTGTGATATATCATTGTAAACTTGTACCAATAAACCTGAATCATGCATCAACCATGCATTAACCTGTGCCTCAACCTGTAATCAACCTGTACCATAAACAAGTGCATAAACCATGCACCAACTTGTACCAAACAACCTGTACCATAAACAAGTGCATCCAACCATGTACCAAGTATGTATCAATCATGTGTCAACTACTCATCAATATGTACCAACATCATCTACTATACACCTCATGCATGTGCCAACTCATCAACTACTTGTCTCAACCATGTACCCAGCATGTACCTTAACCAAAATCCCTCATCAATTTCATCATCCAAATATGATTTGTAACTCTGTAATAGATCTGGTGTATATGATCACATACCTGCAAACCTTCATTAACTTTCACAACAAGAGACTAGCATTTTCATCAAACTTTTCTTTAATCTCACATGACTAGTTTGGGATTAATCAACAACCCAAACTTGAAATAATCATAACTATGTACCTATAATGAATAAAGATATGAAAATAAATGAGTTGGAAAGGTGAGAAACCGATTGCAGTCTTAGCAGATGTTCGGTAAGCCCATAATGCCGAGTATAACATCAAATACCAATTTGACTTGGCTGAGTTGATCGTTCGGTGTAGAATGGTCTTAAGAGTTTTGTTCACAGCTTCCACCTCACCATTTGCTTGGGGGTAGTAGGGTGACGAATGTTCCTACCGTAAACCAAGCTTTGATGTTAACTCGGTCATCATCTGGTTCTAAAAGTGACTGCCATGGTCAGTGACAATCTCCTTTGGGATGTCGAACCTTTCTATTATCTGGTTGAATAAAAAGAGAGTTGCAGTCTCTCCGTCATCTTTAAACGTTGGCATAGCTTCAACCTACTTTGTGAAGTAGTCTACAGCTATGATGATATAGCGGTGCCCCCTTGCTGAAGGAGGTTTGCATGTAGTGTAATCAATCCCCCACTTGGTGAAGGGACCAACTGTGATGACAGGAAACATGGGAGCGAGATGTGCCCTCATCTTCCAAGAGAAGATTTGGCACGGGTGGCACTTCTTGACCGATTCGATACAATCTTTGATAAGTATCGACCAGAAGTAAATTTCTCGTAGAATCTTTTGGGTTGTTTCCAACCTAGACAAATGACCACCACAAGCTCCGGTATGGCAATCGTTAAGCACTATAATTGCTTCATCGTGAGTGAGACATTGGCGTAGGATGCAGTCTACACCTCTCTGATACAATGTAGCATCGAGTATGAGATAATTCTTAGCCTGATGGCATACCTATAATGAATAAAGATATGCCCGCCTCGGTGAGACATTTGTTATTTTGCAGACGACGCCTCCCGGTTCTTGGTCCCTGGGCTCACTTGTTTGACACATCAGTAAAAATTGGTAATGTATTTCGGCCATCAGATGCTCTTCTGACCTCACACATTAGGGGGCATCTGTTATAAACCTAATTTGCACCATAGATGCTTACCTGGCATTAGGCCATCTCAGATCCCTTCTTTGAAAAAGAACTGTTGAACAACTCTTTAAAAAACCTCTTTTATAAGGGCCCACACACCCTACTCCACTACTGAATGCATGTACATGCTAGCTGACATAAAATAGCGCATGTGGACCTACAAAAGCACGAAAAAAGGAAAGTTGTCGACGAAACACACAGCTTTGGGTGAGTTAACTGAAACTCTCGGCCATGCATGGATGAGGGTTCGTCCAAATACCTAGCTTCTTCTAACCTATAAAAGAAGGGTTAGGGGTACTATTTGGAAGAGGAGAATAATAGTAAAGAAACTCTGCCCAATTGCACATTCCCATTGTCCCAACCCTTTAGCCATCCTTGTGCAAAGAGAGATACAAAGCAAAGAAGTTGGAGGACAGTTGAAGAGGAGCCTAGGATCAAGATTCGCGGAGCAGTGGTCGGTCTTGACATTGTAAGTTGATTCATTAAAGTTAATAATAAAGAAATCCTTTTCCCATCCCACTATATGAGTTATTCATAGTTTAGTAAATATATGTTTGAATCTCTAACCCATTAGTCTGTAGGTAAAATGCATGTGTAGTTTGTTTCTTGTTTGGTATGCAGGTCATCTTTGGGAGGAGAGCTGCTAACAAGTGATCAAGCATGAAGAAGGATCGACATTGAACATTCAGAACAAGGTATGTTGGTCTAACCATGTATTTGCTGAAAAGAAATGGGGATTAAGTCTGGGGACGAAGGTAGAAAGTAGGTTTCTTTTGGTCATATCTGCATGCATAATATAACCCCATTTGCTAGTTCAAAGGGGGATTTCCCACCACAAAAAGGAACCAGAGGCCTTGGGGGGCTACTCCATTGGAACTGATGAACGTGATCCAGTGACTGAACATTCAAGAACCATACTTGGTAAGTTACAAACTTTATGTCCTAATTTATTTTCCAAACTCTTTGCATGGGAACATGATTTTATTGAGAATTCATCATTGGCAGAGGCAACTTCTGCTCGATTTATACCTCCAGTCGAGGAGAATGTGGGTTCGAGTGATCCTTTGAAAAACCTAGTAGGGTTAGTCGAACCATATTCTACTATGGAGGTTAACTCGCTGACCTCTGTTCCTACTCAGACCCTCTCTGGTGAGGATATTACATCATTCCATACCCTTATTACCACTCCAGGCCCAGAACTTGATGCTATGTATGATTCTATGATTCCCTCCTATAGAGGACTTATATATCCTACTCCACTATCGACTCACTTGGGAAAACAGGTTCTCCATCATCCTGATACTACTGATAGTAAGTTGGATTATAATGGCAATCCACAAGGAATTTCTATGGCATGGTCTAGGGGTCTAGGTGTGGAATTATCTCCTCTCAAAACCAGGAGCGCTCGAAAGAAGTTTGGACATTCTTTGGCTCCTATTACCAACCCGGTTACTACATCCGACCCGGGGCTTCTTAGAGGCATGAAATCCCTTTCTAGGGCTAAGCCATGATCCTTTTATCATTGAATGTTAGAGGGGTGGGGGGTCCCCATAAACTGCATGCTTTACAAAATATTTTAAGGATTACTAAGGTGGATATTGTTTTTTTTCAAGAAAATCTTGTGGATGAATTGAAGGCCCGTAATTTTATGTACTCTCTTTGCCTTACTTGGTGTATATGTGTGGTAAGTGAAGTTGGGAGGTCGAGAGGGCTTCTAGCTGCTTGGAACCCCAGTATTTTTTTATCTAAACCCTTTTCTAAGTATTAGTGGTATTTTGTTGACAGGTTTTCATAAGCCTGACAACATCAGGATTAGTTTTATTAGTGTATATGGTCCTTGCATGGGGAGAAGACTATTCTGGGAACAAGTTGAATCAAATGGATTATTAGCTCAAGAAAATCTCATTTTGGTTGGTGACCTAAATTTCACAACCAATATTGATGAAGTGTGGGGGGTGGATGCTCGCTCTGACCCCTTGGTCGGCTTCTTCAGAGACCTCTTCTAGAATAATTGTATGGTGGATGTGCAACCATTGGAGCTAGTGCCTACATGGCATAATGGACGAAGTGGAGAACAGAATATACAAAAAAGGTTGGACAGAGTATATGTGGCGGAGGGTTTATTGAATGAATCAGCAAGATTTAGATCTTGGGTTGGACACCCATACTTCTCGGATCATGTGCCAATATTCTTTCAGTTAAACTTTGATAATACCTCGGTGGCCTATCCATTCAAATTCAATCATGCATTTTTGAAGGATGCGTCATTGGAGAATTAGTCCAGTCGGGTTGGCATGATCCTCATCTCTGAAGCATGGTAGGTTCCCAAAGGAGACTTGTACATAATCTTTTAATTTTAAAGAATCACACTGAGAGTTGGCATGCACAAAACAAGATTAAGGAGAATAGATCTATGGCAGTTCTAGCAGAGGAATTAGATAAACTGACTAAACAGAGTTGGGAAAGTAGTTTAAGTCAAACCCAGGGTGATCGATTGAAGAAGCTTGAATTGGATCAGAATTCTTATTTGATGGAGGAGGAGGCCTTCTAGTGTTTGAAAAGTCGATCTATTTGGATTAAAAATGATGACAAAAATACGAAGTACGTCCACCAGTATGCTAGTTTTAGACGGAATAAAAAACATCTTTGGGAAATAATGGATGATCGGGGACAATCCCATCAGGGGCAAGAGGCCATAAAATCTGAAGCATTGCGATTCTTTAGGTCATTTTATCAAGAATCAGCTGACAACAGAATTGTGGAACAGGTTGAGGCAGTAAATCAGTATCCCAGGTTGATGATGGAGGAGGTGGTGCAAGATTTGGAGAGATCGGTTACCAAGGAGGAAGTACTTGAACTACTAAAAGGTTTTATGAAGGATAGGAGTCTTAGCCCGGATGGGTTTACTGTTAAGTTTTATCTGCATTTCTATGATTTGGTGGCTCATGATTTGGTGGAAGCAGTGGAAGAGGCACGCATGACAGGGGCAGTGAATAAGGGTATGAACATGACCTTTATTGCATTAATCCCGAAGGTAAATGGGCCAGCTACATTTGGTGATTTTTGGTCGATTTCTTTGTGCAATCTTTGCTATAATATTATTACAAAGATAATTGCCAAGAGGATAAGACCGATTCTGTCTCGTACTCTGTCGGAAGAGAAATTCGGCTTTCTTAAGGGTAGACAAATTGGGGATGCAATTTGGACTGCTCAGGAGTGTCTACATAGGATTAAAGAGAAAAAACTAAAGGCATTAATCCTTAAAATTGACTTAAAAAAAGCATATGACTACATTAGCTGGGATTTCCTCAGGTTGGTTTTACTCCAATGTAGATTTGGGCTTTTAATAACCAACTGGATAATGGGTAGTGTTACGTCTGCGTCCTATGCCGTGMTTATTAATGGAGAACCTATAGATTTTTTTAGCAGTGGGAGAGAAGTCAGACAGGGGTGTCCTCTGTCGCCCCTACTTTTCATTCTCATTATGGAAGGTTTAAGCCTTGCTTTAAAAAAAAGTAAAAGGGAAGGTCTTTTGACTGGCATAAAGGTATCGAGATTTATCCGGATCTTGCATCTATTTTTTGTAGATGATATCCTCATATTAACAAATGATTCACTATCAGAATGGAAGGAGATTAGTAGGGTATTAAACCATTTTTGCTTGGCATCGGGTTTACAGGTAAACTCACAGAAAACTACTCTTTGCCAGTATGGGGTTTGTCAGTTGGTCCTTGACTCATTGAAATTAATCCTTCCTTATAATTATCAAGCACTTTAGAATGGATTTAGATACCTTGGTTACTTCCTCAAGATTGATAGATACAGAAGTGAATATTGGCTCTTAATCATAGAGAAATACAAATAAAAGATTAATCACTGGTGAAACCGGTGGTTATCATTGGGGGGACATCTGACTTTGATCAAAGCGGTATTAGAGAGTCAGTCGGTTTACTGGTTGACGTTAGTGAATCTTCCTTCTCAGATACTAAATCAAATTTGCCAACTCATCTACAATTTTTTATGGTCGGGAGGTAGAAATAAGAAAATATTACACCTATGTGACTGAAAGCAGATTGCTAGACCAAAGATCTATGGGGGATGGGGGTTGAGGAATATACTAGATTTTAGTAAAGCTCTGGTAGCCAACAGTCTTTGGAGAGCATTGATGAAGGATGGGTTATGGCATAGGGTTTTAAAAGACAAATACTTCCCATTTGTATCCACAACAAGCTGGCTCTGAACAACAGATATCACAAATGAGAAATGTTCTAGGGTTTGGAAATATTTATTAAATTCTCTCCACCTATTACTTCACTGGTTCGCATGGAGTCCGGGGAATGGGCAATCAATCTTGATTGGAAAAGACTATATCATGGGGATGGGTCAGGCGGCTATTCTGTTGGAGGAATTGATTGAGGTGATAAATAGTAAAGGCATTTATTATCTTTACCAGGATAAAGCAATGCCACAGGTGGGACGAATCACAACCAACTGGATTTCTAGTGATGATTTGGAATTATCTGGGTGTTTACGGGTTGAATGGAAAGCATTTGATGTTGCTCTTATTAACAATGGAATTACACTACAGGAAAAATTAGATCAACTAAAATGGACTGGAGGTAATAAGACTGGTCAGGTAACGGTAAGGAACATCTATTTAGCAGCGGAAAGTCGAAAATGGATCTATAAGTTTGGTGGTTGGCGTAAGGCCATGTGGGATTGGATTGCCTGCTAAAAATTAAGCTTTTTTTTCTGGTTAATGATGGAAAATAAAGTACTGTCGTGGAAGACTCTTCAGCGTAGAGGATTCATAGGTCCTGGTGTATGTAAATTATGCTGGAAAAGTATTGAATCGACCCAACATCTATTCTTGGATTGTCCTTTCTCGCAAGAGGTCTGGATCAGCCTTAAAATTATTAATTATTCTGGTAGTTGGGTGGGGGACAAACTGATAGACTGCTACAAACAATGGAGAGTCCAAAAACACACACTTGTCCACACTCTCGGCTATTATTTGCTGGTCTATCTGGAGAGAGCGCAAATCAGTGGTCTTTGAAGATTGCATTCCTAGGATACAAAAATTTATTCATAGTGATTTATTAGTATACAGGGATTATAAAAAGAAACCTCCGGAAGCTATCATGAGAGTTAAGGTGACTATTCTGGACAAGGAGGCATGATGGGTTGGTTTGACAGAGCAGCTTCATCTACTGGACTGAATAGCAGAGCGAGAGGCGTCATAAGGATTAATGATCATAGTAGTTACCACTGGCTCCTTAATTGTGGGCCTGGTACAAACACTCGAGCAGAATTACTTGGTGTGTGGGCCCTACTCTCCTTGGCATCGTGTTTATCTATTCAGGAACTTCATGTACTGGGAGATTCAAAGATAATTATTCACTGGTTAAACAGGAAAGGTCATCTTCATGTTGTCTCATTGGATTGTTGGATGGATAGTATCTCGATATTAATCAACCAGTTCCACTATTTATCCTTTGATCATGTCTACAGAAACGACAATCAAGATGTTGATAGGTTATCAAAGAAGTCTCTCTTAAAGGAACCGAGGAAGCTTATCTACTACAAATGCGCTGGGAAACATGAGGGGCCACTTTAGTTTCTAGACACCTATTAGTATAGTTTGTTATCCTTGCGAGTGTGGTATATTTTCCTTGTTTTGTTTGATGGTCTTGGGCACTGGTGTATGCCTTAAATGCTATTTTTGATAACATTGTGTTATCAGTTTGGGATTATGGGGGTTTAGATATGAGTATACATATGCTTCTAGTGTTGTTTCCTTTCTCATTCGAGAATTTTTAAAGAGGTGGTATGGGCTGGGGACTTATTTTGTGGATGTACTGGGAATTTTGTCGAGGTGACTTATGATCTATATGACATAAAGAAGAGAGGACTTTTTGTATGTGAAAGTTTTATATTATATATAAATATAAAGAGTAATTTTTTATGGAAAAAAAAGTAAGGTGGGAAACCAAAAAATTCATTTAGTCTCCTCACATATTTATTGTGATGACTTGCCAAAAAAAATTTATTGTGTATGGATGGCTTGCCAATTTTAGTTTCAAGATTTTCTCCAAATATTTAAGTGGTTATCAATGCTTCTCCTTATTTGGTTATCCCATATTCCTTATTTCTCACTTTATTCTTCCTCTTATCATTCCACTCTTACTTTGCCTAAGACTTGCTTTGCCACTTTTCTTAGCAACCCCAATTTTTTGGCAACTCAAAGAGTAGAAGTAGCCAAGACTCTGAACCTTACCTTACGAAAATGACGAATAACAGGGAGAATTACTCTCAAACCTCCATTCACGAACCAAGTCTTTCCCTCTGATTCGATGTACCCCCTGACCTTGATGTTGGAGATGCCATGTGAAGGAAACTGCGTGGTTACTTGTGGTTGGTCCAGCTCATGGGTGGTTACTATAGGAATGAGGATTAATGATACAACTAACATAGTAATAATGTGTCAGTCCACTCTATGCATTAAATGTTTGATTTTTTTGATAGCCAAATGGCCCTTTCATGCTCCTTCGGTTATCATTTCACTTTAGTTACAGGTTATTCACCAAGATATATTAAGAAACTTGACCATAGCCCATACGAGACATGAAGTAAGAACTCCAAACACATTAGTGCATTATTTAGTTTTTTTTAATGAAAAGAAAATTTATGTGAAGACCTGTGGATATGCTTTGTATGACTAAGACTCTAAACTAATTCAATAGAACATTATATCATAGATAATAAGAAGAAATGCTATCTTATGAATTGATACCAATGTTGTATTTTTAATAAACCTTTTGGGGTTCCTTTTTAACATATGGGGATGCTTGGAAGTGAAAACATTCTAAGTCCTTAGAAATCTTTTAACTCAAGATATAGTAATATGAAAGGAGTTTATATATATGATGTTTTAAGTCAAACAGTTTGATAACCCTAAACAAATTTAGGGATGAGAAATAATTTTTAGAGTTGATTAAAGTTATATCACCGTAATATATAAATATATATATATATATATATATATATATATATATATATATAATAATTAGTGGATTTTTGAGTACATTACAAATACTCACTTCAAACTTCCTATTGTTCTTTTCTTAGAATTTCATTTAGGAATCTACCTTCTTTCCTTGGCAGTTTTCTTGGCAACACCAAGTTTTCAATATGTTGATGGATGGTGTTTCATTTAGTTTATGCCACTCATGCCAAGGATGGTGGGAATTCTCAAACTTCATTGGGTATGATCCTCGCATATTTCTTGTGCATGGGTGGGCTTGTCAACTTTGTCTCCCAAGTCATCTCAAAAACTTTAAGTGGTGAGCAATGTTTCTCCTTATTCAACAATGTTTTCTACTTCTTACCAAGCTTTTCCTTGTGTGTTCATTCCTTCTTCCTTGTTGCTCGTTTTGTTCTTCCTCTTCCATTTTCACTTGTTCTTTTCCCGGTGTTTCCTTTGACCATTTACCTTCTTTTCTTGGAAATTTTCTTGGAAACCCCAAGTTTTCAGTATGTTAAAGGATGATGTTTTGTTTAATTCTTGACACATATTTGAAGGAAGGTGGGAAACCTCAAAATTTGTTTGGCCACCTCACTTGATTCTTGTGCATGGATGGATGTCAATTTTGGCTCACAAGTCATTTCAAAAAGGTTAAGTGTTGACCAATTATTTTACTTATTTGAAAATATTTTTTTCTTCTTATGAAGCTCTCCATTTCCTAGTCATTCCCTCTTCCTTGTTGCTTGCTTTGGTTTGGTGTTTAATTTTTTAATATAGCTTCTTGCCTTTGCACTTCTCTTGGAAACCCCAATTTTTTGGTACATTGAAGGATGGTGTTTCATTTACTCCACGCCACCGATGTATGGAAGGTGGGAGACGTCAAAATTTGTCTCCTCGCATGTTTCTTATGCGTGGGAAAGATTGATAATTTTGGGTCCTAAAATAGTTAAGTGGTCACCAATGCTTCTCCTTATTCGACAATATTTGTCTCTTCTTACATATATCTCCCTTGTGTGGTCATTCCCTCTTCCTTGTTTCTCACTTCGATTTTCCCTTTCCCATTTTGTTTGATATTTTCCTAGAATTTTGTTTGGAAATATGCCTTCTTTCATTGGCACATTTCTTGGCAACCCCAATATTTTGGTAAATTAAAGGATGTGCTTTGTTTACTCCATTCCATTGATTTCAAGGAAGGTGGGAAACCAAAAAATTCATTTGGACTCATGTCACATGTTTGTTGTGTGTGGGTCGGCTTGACAATTTTGGTTCCCAATTTGTCTCAAAAAAAATTAGTGGGGACCAATGCTTCTAGATATTCAACAATATTTTTTTATTCTTACACATCTTTCCCTTGTATGTTTGTTCCCTCTTCCTTGTTTCTCACTTCAATCTTCCTCTTGCCCATTTGTTTGTTCTTTACCTAGAATTTTGTTTGGAAATATGTCTCCTTGTCTTAGAACATTTCTTGGAAAACCTAATTTTTTGGTACATTGATGGATAGAATTTCATTTGGTCCATGCCACTTATGCCAAGGAATGTGGGAAACCCAAAAATTCATTTGGTATCCTCACATATTTCTTGTGGGTGGGAAATTTTTGCTACCAAGTTGTCTCAAAAAAGTTTAGTGACCAAGGTTTCTCCTTATTCATCAATATTTTTGTATTCTTACACAGATCTCCCTTGTGTGTTAATTTTCTTTTCATCCTCTTTTTTTTTCAATTGTTCTATGCCTATTATTTCATTTGTCCATATTCCTTCTTTCGTTGACACTTTTATTTGCAACCCCATGGTTTCAGTACATTGAAGAATGGAATTTCATTTACTCCTTGCCACTCATATGAAGGAATATAGGAAACCCAAAAATTACTTTAGTCTCCTCACTTATTTCTTATGCATAAATAGGATCGACAATTTTGTCTCATGTGTCATCTAAAAAAGTTAAGTGGTGACCAATTTTTCTTTTTATTTGATAATATTTTTGTCTCCCTGTGAAAATCCCCCTTGAGTCATCATCCCCTCTTCCTTTTTGGTTTCCTCAGTCTTCCCCTTGTAATTTTAATTTTTCTTTGTTTGATGTCTTGTCTAGGAATCTTTCTTCTTGCCTCTGGAATTTTATTTTCCTTGTTTTTTGTTCAACCTTTGGTATTCTTACCTTTCACCTCATCTTGACATACCCAACTTTTTGGTGTGGTGAAGGATTTGCTTCCATTTTATTCAATCCTCTCACATCAATGAAGTGTGATGTTTTGAAGGATATGATGTAAGTCTTGTAGCTACCCTTTCTTTGTCATGATGGAAGTGTCACTCATGCAAAAAGTGGTTTTAAACTAGATTTTTGTCAGGTTTGCATGATAATTAGTCATGGGGAACTTGTTCTCTAGTTGGATTTCTATTCACTACCCTCTCCACTTAGTAAAACATGAGCCATAAGGTTGGTCGATGGAAATGTTGGTTTTGAAGGGGATGAACTTTTTTTATGGAAGTGTCATTTCATGTGAATAATGGTGTGTTAAACACAAGTTACTTGTTGGGTATGCCTAAAATTTGGTCGTGGGTCATGTATAGGGTGGTCGTCTTTCAACTTGCTACTATCTACAGTCAATAACACATGTTCAGTAATTTTGGCCATGCTTATATTGACAAGCACTCATAAAAAAACCCTTTCACATTGTACCTAGAATTTCATGGATTGTTTTGGCTCCCTAAAAGGGATTTCCTTTTCAATGTTTGACCTTCTTGGTGGGTTATTTATTTCATGTGAATAGTGGTGTGGTAAATGAGATGCTTACTAGGCTCAAGTGAAAATTGGTTATGGGTCATTTGTAGGGTGGCTAGATTTCATATTTATATCGCGACACTCAGTAACACATGAGTTGTAAGGTAGGACAAGCTTCATATCAAGAGGCACTAAAAATAAAACCCTTCCCCATTCTATTTGAAATTTCAGGGATTGTTATGTTTCTTAAAGAGAGCTCGCCTCTAGAAGATTTTTTGGATTTTCATTGTATTCAATTATTGAATCCAGTGTATTAGTTCAATTAATGTGATGTATTGTATCATCCACTTCTCTTCCTATTGAAGTGTCATTTTGTGTGAACGGTGTTATGGTAAACAAACTATTTGTTAGGTCCACTTCAAAATTGGATTTGGGTCATGTGTAGAGTGGTTGTATTTTAGTTCTATACTATATCACTCAGTAACAAATGAGTGGTAATGTTGGAAATGCTCATCATGGGAGGCACATATAATAAAACCTATTATCCATTATACTTGGATATTTGTGGAATTTTGTGGATTCCTAAAAGGTCTTGCTTCTAGATGCTTTCTTGGATTTTAATTGCAAATGGTTGATGGTTGTAGTGTGTTGGTTCAATGACCATAATGTTTTGTATTACCCACTTATTTATTGATGGAAGTTTCATTTTATGTGAACAGTGTTGTGGTAAACAAGTGTCTTTCCAGGTCTACCGGAAAATTGGCTATGGGTCATTTATAGGGTGGTTGACATTTAGTTCGATACATTCTCATTTTGTAGCACATTATTTGAAAAGTTTTCTAAGATCATCATGGGAAGCACTTTTAAATAAACCCTTCTCCATTTAACGTGGAGATTATGGGATCATTGTGGTTCCTTAGGAGGGCTTACCTCTAATTCTTTCATGTATTTTTATCATAGTTGGTGGTTGAGTCTAGTATCTTGTTTCAATGGCCACAATGTTTTATATCACTCACTTATTTTATATGGAATATTCATTTCATGCAAAGATTATTGTGGTAAAAAAACAAGAAATTGGTTGTGGGTCATTTGTACACATGCATTTTAAGGTTGGCCAAGCTCATCATGGAAGGAACTTTAAATTTTGTAAGTGCTTAGTGTATTTTTACCTAACACTTAAATCCTATGGACCTTAACCACTATAACATTTAACATTTAAAACCCTTATTTGGTAACCCAAAACTTAGTTTTGATTTATGATATGACAGAGTTGTATTGAATTCATCTTTCAGTTATTTTATGTAGATAATTCTCTATAGTGAGGGTCTTCTATTGATGATATATCAATCTCTAAGTAGTCTCAATATTCTATTGTAAGAAATCTTAGAGTTATTCCTCATTTTTGATGAAGGAGAATCGCCTTCACAGTCATCAGCGCACACGTGGAGGAGAGAAGAATGACATTTCAACAAGCCAGAAATTCAAATCAAGCATTAACTCAGAATTTATTTGGGTTGTTGAGATATTTTGTTGAGCAAATTTTAAAATCGTAACTTGTTTCTAAAGTCTCTAAGGACTGTAAGAAATCGCAAACATGGAGGGTTGACTCTGTCTGATTGTAATTAGTAGTTATTGTAATAGGACTGAGTAGGTAATAGTTTTAAGTCTGAATTGATAGATTTTAGGAACAGGACGAGAGAGCTCAGGGAGCCGATCCTTGGAAAGTTTTCATATTTCATTGTAAGAGTAGATCACGATGGATAGAGTAGAAGAGAACAAAGTAGAACAGAATAGTAGGATCACAATGTAATTTTCATTTTTTAGTAATGAATAGAATAGATAGGAGATAGTCATATATCTGTGTTCATTTACTGTTTAAAGAAAAGAGTGTTGTATTTTGTGTGATGTTCATATTTTCATTTTCATTTCCTATTGAGAGTGGAGATAATGACTGTATGATTCTATAACGAAACTGGATAAGTTTCAGTTGTTTTTCTACTGAACCGTGTATGCAAGGTGTGCATTCCCTAACACAAGGTGTGTGTTAATTGGATCTCAGAACGATTCAGAGAGGGAGGTTTGGAGAAGAACAAGGAGACTTGATATTCTAGGTGCAAAGAGTGCACAAAACTTAGAGCTGACTAAGTTTGAAGAAACAACAAAGAAGAATGTCGGGAGGGCGTGAGGTATTTTCTTTTCAAGAAAATCCCTTCGACTCTAAGTTATTTGAAATCCTCGAATGCAAGGTGTGTGTAGGAGTTCGAATATTTAAGGAGAAGAAGCTCAAGAGGGAGTGTGTTTTCGTTCATAGAGATCCAGCTGAAGAAGGACTGAAGATTTAGTCCTTGACACTTAGAAGATTTCCTAAGTCTAGGAAGAAACGTTGCAGAAGCTCAGGGGGGAGACCATAGTAACCATCAGATCTAAAAGAAAAGAGCTGATAGTTTTCGGATCTAGAAGAACGGGGAGGAGTTGAACGGACGGTGGAAATACTTCAAGAGGAAGTGTCAATCTTCTGATAGCCATCAGATATGTGGAAGCAATGCGAACCTTAGCGCCTTGTGCCCAAATGAGGATTTTGGCATTCAACGTCTGGTGGAACAAGGGTGAAGTTCCTTTGGACTCACGTGTTGCGAAATCTCAACGACCGTCAGATTTCACGGAAGACACCCGTCAAGTAGGGAAGAGATAGAGAGTTGGGACACGTGGTGAGTAATCGGTGTTTGGGAGAATCACCAAAAGAATCAATACCATCCATTGTGGAGAGGACAGGTGGCGACAAGATCTGATCGACTGGGGAATTCAACACCGGGGAACTCACGAGGAGAATAGCGGAGGATTCGTGAAAAGGAAAACCGTGAAATCATCCAGACTGTCGATCAGGAAGAATAATACGGAGGATCCTGACTTTTGGTCAAGGGGCAGTGAATACCGTCGATCCAGTGCAAAAGGAATTTGGAGTTTAGGCGTTCAAGGAACTGAAGGTGCAGGACCTTTTGGTCTCGCAAGTTGTGAAACCCCAACGCGCTCAAGGTTTGACTCTAGGTCATGGGACCTGGTCATATGGTGATCCACTAAGGGAGGCATTAAAAGAACATGGGGTCCTTTCAGAGTTCAGAACTTCGAGAGTCAAAAGGTAGGAGAGCATGTTCGTTGGTTTTCCAAACCGCGAACTTCGATATCCCTTTTGGTGTAGACGCGTGGTCGTGGGGCATGGTCACATGAGGTAGGAGCTGAGAACCTTAATCTCCCAATCGGGATTCGGGGATTCAAGTTGCAAAAGAACGAGATGCTTGACTATAGAAGTCCTGATCTATGAAAAGCACTTTTTGGTTTAGTGCGAGGTCACGACAAACGGTCGCATGGACCAAGATTTAAGCACGGGCTAATCGTCGTTAAGCTCTTTTCGGCATTCAGTGGTTGAAGAGACAAGTATTTCTCCCTCAAGAAATATTGATCGTGAAATGAGAAACATGCCTTATGGGTAAGGTCGTGGTCATAAGGATGATCACATGAAGGGGGGGCTCACGCTTGATGTTGGAGTCTTCACACGCGAGTTCTAAAAAAGAGGACCTGTAGATCTAATTTACAGGGTTCCAGTGAGGACCTGAAATATTTGTTCCAGCTCGGAGTTAGAGGACAATATAGTGACCGGGAGGTCGTGGACCCCACTGGGGTAGGGGGTTTGCATCAGGTGGTATCAGAGCCAAAGAAAAATATTTTAAGTTTGTTTGCAGAATAGAAAACAAAAGAAGAAGAGAGGAAGGTTGGTATCCTTCATGGGAATTTCACTCTATTGGGAGGTGATGCAGTGAATTCATGCCACCAAGAAGGTGCAGAGAAAACGCAGATATGGAAGAAGAAATGAGGAAACTCAAAATGAGGTTGGACGCAATGGAAACATCACAGAGAAGGGCACCAGATACTAGTGATGTTAGTGAAGCTGAGAGTGAAAAAGAGGCCGAAGCTGGAAAAAATGTGGCAAAGGATGTTGCACAAGACCGCTTGATAAAAGTTGTTTCAAAGATTGGGGCCAGAGAAAGGATAGAAGAACCTATGTACGAAGGTAATATGGAAGTTGAAGAATTGCTAGATTGGATACGCGCCATGGATAAGCACTTTGATTATGAAGATATCAAAGAGGAAAAAATGGTGAAGAATGCAGTGATGAGATTTAAGGGTCACGCAACATTATGGTGGGATTAAATGCAAGCCGAACGTAGAATAAATGGTAAGAAAAAAATTAAAAGATGGGATAGGATGGTAGCTAAGCTGAAACCTAAATTTATCCCAAAGGATTACCAGATCAATCTTTACAGGAGGTTGTAGAACTTGAAACAGAGAGGTTTATCAGTGAAGGAATACACTGAAGAGTTCTACAGACTGAACATCAGGGATGGAAAAAAGGAGAATGAAGATGAAAATACAACCAAATATATCAATGGGCTGAGATATGAAATCCAAGAAGAGATCAGCATGATGTTTGTCAGTACAGTCGAGGATGCTTATCAAGAAGCCTTGAAAGCTGAGGAAAAATTAGCCAAGAGGCAAAGTCAATGAAGCAGAGGCGAAAATTCAAGATGAGGCAAAGGAACCATCAGGGATAAGTTCCATAAGTCAAAGCCAGAAGCTGATAAGAAACATAGCCACCAAGAGAAGGGAGGAAGCTCTAAAGAAGGACAACATGGTGGACGAAGTTCTTTTCCCAGAGGTAGAGGAAGAGGAAGAGCCAGAGGAGGCATAGTTAAATGGTATACCTGTGGAAAGGAAGGGCACAAATCTTGGGAATGTCCCGACAGAAAAAGAGAAGGTGGAGAAGCACACATTGCCGAAGCAGAGAAGCATGTGGAAGTAGAGGCCGCAGAAGTAGGAAGAAACCTCATGATGAGGAAAGTTCTTCTCAAACCAGAGAAGGAACCAAAAGAACAAGTTCATAGAATAAGCCTATTCAGAATTGCTTGCAAGACAAAAGACAGGGTTTGCAAGGTGATCATAGACAGTGGGAGCATGGATAATCTAGTATCCACAGAGCTGGTGGAAAATATGGAGTTGAAGACAACTACACATCCAAGGCCATACAAAGTATCATGGCTACAGAAAGGATGTCAAGTCATGGTAAGTCAACAATGCCAAGTTGAGTTTAAAATAGGAGGTTACAAAGATGAAATATTGTGTGATGTAATCCCTATGGATGTCTATCATATTTTATTGGGAAGACCATGGCAATATGACCGAAAGGTTATTCATGATGGGAGGAATAATACCTATACCCTAGAAAATAATGGTAGGACACATATGTTGTTACCCATAGTAGATAAGGAGAAGGCGGAATCTAGTTCAAGCATACTTCTCATGAGTGGGAAGGAGCTATTAAAGGAAGTCAAGGAAGAGAGAGAGATGTATTTTGTTGTTGTGAGGAAGCCTAGAGTGATCCTTACAAATACTTATGTAGAATATTTTCCTATAGAAATCTAAGAACTGTTAGAGAACCTTTTTGATATAGTTGTAGATGAGTTACCACGCTCATTACCACCCATCAGGAGCATAAGCCATCACATTGACCTTATCCTGGAGCTAGTTTTCTGAACAAATCAGCTTATAGGTTGACAGCTAGTGAGAATGAGGAAGTCAAGAATCAAGTCCAAGAGTTGTTGGATAAAGGGTTAGTCAGGGAAAGCCTAAGCCCATGTGCAGTATCGACTATATTAGGCCCAAAGAAAGATGGAGAATGGAGAATGTGCACAGATTCGCGAGCCATCAACAAGATAATCATTAGGTATATATTTCCTTTACCAAGGATGGATGATTTGATGGACTCCATGAGTGGCGTAAGATATTTTTCCAAGATAGACTTGAAGAGTGGATACCATCAAATAAGAGTGAGAGAAGGAGGTGAATGGAAAACAACATTCAAGACGAATGAAGGATTATTGGAATGGTTGGTCATACCGTTTGGGTTGACAAATGAACCAAGAACATTCATTAGATTGATGAATGAAGTGTTGAAAGACTTCATTTGCAAATTTGTCATAGTATATCTAGATGACATACTAATCTTCAACAAATCAAAAGGAGAACACTTAAGATATTTAACCGCAGTGATGGAAAGGTTACAGCAAGAGCAATTGTTGATAAATCTGAAGAAATGTTCTTTTATGAAGAAGGAGCTCATATATTTGGGATTTGTAATCTCTTCGAATGAATTGAAGATGGACCCAGAGAAGGTGAGAGCAATTAGAGAATGGCCATCACCAAACATCCTGTTTGAAGTACGAATTTTTCATGGGTTAGCGAGTTTTTATAGGAAATTTATCAGAAATTTCAGTGGCATATGTGCACCCATGTTGGATAATGTGAAGAAGAAACACAAGTCCTTTAGTTGGACAGAGGAATATGAAAAAGGTTTCAAAGTGTTGAAAGAGAAGATCACAGAGCACCCAATTCTGGTCTTACCAGATTTTGTAAAAACATTTCAAGTGAGATGTGATGCAAGTGGATTAGCTATTGGAGCATTTTTGAGCCAGGACAATAAGCCAGTTGCTTATTTCAGTGAGAAACTGAATGATGCCAAGAAAAAGTATTCCATGCATGAAAAGGAATTTTATGTAGTGATTCAAGCTTTAAAAAAATGGAGACATTATTTAATTCCTAAAGAATTTGTCTTATATAGTGATAATCATGCTTTGCAATTTATTACTAGGCAAGAAAAGTTGAATCAAAAACATGCAAAATGGGTAGAATTCATGCAGAATTTTAATTTTGTTATTAAACACATTGTTGGAACTACTAACAAAGTTGCAGATGCTTTGAGCAGAAGAAGTTTGATTGTAGAGGAATTCCAAGTGGAGACATTGGGGTTCGAACACCTCAAGGAGATGTATACAAAAGATGCAGATTTCAAGGGAGCGTATGAGGCATGCAAGAATCCTTTATTGGGAGACAGAAACCCATGGACTGAATATTTAATTCAGGATGGATTAATGTTCAAGGGGATCCAATTATGTATTCCAAAGTGATCAATGAGAGACAACCTACTGAAAGAAAAACACAGTGGAGGTTTAGTTGGACACTTTGGTCACGACAAGACGTTTGCACAATTGAACAATTTGTATTATTGGTCGAGCATGAGAGAAGAAGTGAATAAGTTCGTGAACAAATGTAGATTTTTTTAGTATGCAAAGGGAAGACAATAGAATACTGGTTTGTATCAGCCATTGCCAATACCAGAGAGGCCGTGGGATGCAATCAACATGGATTTTGTTTTGGGATTGCCTAGAACTCATAGAGGAAGCGATTCCATATTTGTTGTGGTGGACAGATTCTCGAAAATGGCACATTTCATACCATTCCAGAAGACAAGAAATTCCACACACATCGCCAATTTGTTTTTCAAATAAGTAGTGAGGCTACATGGATTGTCGAGGAGCATAGTTTCAGACAGGGACACCAAATTTGTGGGACATTTTTGGAGGACTCTATGGAAAATATTGGGGACGAACTTATCCTTTAGTTCAACATATCACCCTCAGACAGATGGACAAACTGAAGTAGTAAACTAATGGCCGAAGTGTCCTCAGACACACAATTTTATTAAATAGGAAAAGAAATTACATAAGAAACTTTGCAAGAGTTTACACCCGAACAACCCAATACTCTTGCAATGAGCTATATATAAGCTAAATGTCCTAACAAAATCTAGATATGGATCACTTATTAAATAAACAAGTGTCCATTTACAATAAATGCTATCTTAACAATCTTAAAACAATACTCCTAATTTAGAGCCTAAGATACGACACCTCTCTAGAGTCATATCTTTTACAACAATAATGTATTT